>JACEVL010000821.1:256552-264052 GCA_020284085.1 Aporrectodea caliginosa
TGCTTACCATTACGGTTGTACGTTGTCCACACAATCAGCAACGGAGGCGCCTCGCCGATCGTCTTTCGGTCCCCCCAAACCCAAGACCAAGTCTCCGCCGTTCGTACAAAAGGAAAGAAAGACGGGCGAATATGAAAGCCTGTTGATTGCATTTATAAACAGTGATTGATCATAAATGCCCGCCTATTCTTACGTTTCATATCGTCTGCTACGAACAAACGGCGGGAAAACAAGATGGCGTGTGCAGAATTCGCCGTCTAGGTTGACACGTCACCTCGTCCGTGGCCCCCTAGCGGTGGGTAGGTAGGTAGGGGGACGCGGAGAGAAGAAATAAACGTCATCTTATTGATTTATATAGCGACAGGTCGTTCGTGTCGCCGCGTGGCGACGAGTCGGAGAAAGAGGGCGCGAGAAATGATAATTTCGTATTCTTGTAAACATGAATAATTTTAAAGACGGAGGTGATCGAGGAATTGTGTTCGTCTAATTGCGCCGTCAACAGAACGCCGTTGACAGAGAGGCTTTTAGACGGCGATGACGCCTTTTCTATGCTTTGTATTATGCGGCGTTGCTTCGGTTAGACGTCGGCGCAGATAACTGAACGCGTAAGATTTGCACCCGGCCAAAGGAAGGCACTGATGCGCCAATAAAAGCCACGTAAAGCCGTCGTTCGCTTTTTACCGCAGACCTTTATTAATGTAATACTCGGAGGCGTGCAAGAGGATTACACATGAAAGTAAGATAAACTACGGTAATGAAAGCTGGACTAAGATAATGTAGGTTACAGTAAAGTAAGTAACGAAGGTAAACAAAGTAAAGCAAGGTACATGTAAAACAAAGTAAAATGAGGCGAAGGAAAGTAGAAAAAGATGGTCTTCATATAATATTTCTCATCCATTTTCCTACACGCGTTTCAATCCCAATTCATTTCCTAATTCCTATACATTTTTATCAACATACATTTACAGCATAATTTTCGGACTTCATGCGTCTATCCATTCATACATTTCCCTCCCTATGCATTCTCCCATGCATTTTGAACCTCATACGTTTCTCTGCACATTTCGGTCCTCATACATTGGCCATGCATTTCGGTTAGCACACATTTCTGGCGTATACATTTCCCCATACATTTCGGTTCGTGTACATTTCCCGCATGCATTTCAAGCTGGCGAAAGAAGTCGCCTATACACAGCAGAAAATGACAACCTCAACAATACATACGCATATATGCAACAAAATCCGCAGCAAGAAAGAGATGGAAGCAAAGGCAGAGAGACAGACAGACAGAGGAAAAGACGGACACATAGACAGATACAGACACAGGTACAGACAGAGGAAGAGATGGAAACAGGCAGAGACACAGACGGACAGAGGAATAGACGTATACAGAGACAGATACAGACACAGGTACAGACAGAGGAGGAGATATAAACAGAGGCAGAGATAGACAGAGGAAGAGACGGACACATAGGCAGATACAGACACAGGTACAGACAGAGGAAGAGATGGAAACAGGCAGAGACACAGACGGACAGAGGAAGAGACGCATACAGAGACACTGTTGCCTTATAATGGCGGCACAAACTGTCTGACTGTAAGTAACGCCAAACCTTCCCAAACGACAAACACGAACATCAGGATTCCGGTCGCATTCTGTTTTATTGTCTGGCTTCTGAGGCACAAAGAGGGGGGCTTTATTGTGGCTGTAAATGGTCCACAGGAGAGGAGTTAACAAAGGCGCCACAGAAATAATATACAAGCGCAGCAGAGGATGTTGTGACTGCAGCTGTTGCAATGTCCGCGAGGTGTATATGTATACTTGAAGTGGTCATGAAAACATAAAGACACAAATGGATATATGTATACGTTTGTCCACATATATATATGCATGTATAATTATATATACGTCGACACATGCTATATATATAGGCCTATATACATATATGCATATTTATGCACATAATTATATACTTGAACATCTATATAGGATTATGCGGATTTATTTTCTTGGTGTTTATACGCCATCTCTATATTTATCAATAAGAGCACAACTTACAACAAAAGAAGCTCACAGCTCTTCACAAATATATACGTACATACATACACAAATACATTATATGAGTATGCAATATACATCCTATAAGATGCAATATAATCCTATAATATGCATGATACTATAATATATATATATATATATACCGGGATATATAGGCACACACATGGCATCTTGGCCTCTACATATGTATATGTTGTTTGGGTGAGGGTGGGTTGGTGGTTGAGTTTGTGTTGGCGAGCGGCTTTAATCCCCTTTGTCATGAGTCGTCGAGGAAAACATCTGGGCTATAAAAATCGTCGTATCTTACAAGATTAGCGGGAATTCAGACGTCGTAAGAGCTTCAGTTAAGTTTTTTTTCTTGCGGACGCCGTATCTAGAAATAGAAAGATAGGGGCGGGGGATATGTGGCCCCTAGCAGGATTCCGTGAAAATAATAATAGCATTAGGAATTGGCTGTTCTATCTGATGACGAAGATCTCGGTAAGACAAAGACAGTGGCAGCTCAGCAGCTGTAGCCGAAGATGTTCGATGTGTAGTTAAGTCTAGAATAAAAGATGGATCGAAATGTAGAGGAGGTGCGAGCGAGTTGTTTACAATTGGTGATTTTCTACCTCTCTGTCTGTCTGTCTGTCTGTTCTGTCTGTCTCTCTCTGTCTGTCTGTCTCTTCTGTCTGTCTGTCTGTGTCTCTGTCTGTCTGCCTCTGTCTGTGTCTGTCTGTCGCTGTCTCTCTGTCTGTCTGTCTGTCCTCTGTCTGTGTGTGTCTGTCTGTCTCTGTCTCTCTCTGACTGTCTCTGTCTCTGTCTCTGTCTGTGTCTCTGTGTGTCTTGTATCTGTGTCTCTGTGTCTCTGTCTCTCTCTCTCTCTCTCTCTCTGTCTCTCTGTGTCTCTGTCTCTGTCTCTGTCTCTGGTCTCTCTCTCTGTCTCTCTATCTCTCTCTCTCTCTCTCTCTCTGTCTCTCAGTGTCTATCTTCTCTCTCTCTCTCTCTCTCTCTCTCTGTCTCAATCTCTCTCTCTCTCTGTCCAGTGATAAGTCACTGATGACTCCATATGCATTCAGTGCTATGCTATACAATACAACGCAATGCTACACAATATGATGATGTATAATACACTGGCATATTCGGTAGCAATCTAACGATTGTGGCTTCGAGTTCGCTGAGCGGGCTGCGTGCAACGACCCTGGACGGGTTGTTTGTGCACACGAGCCTCTAATAACTAAGCAGCATAATTTGGCAGAGGCGTAAACTGAGAAGTAAAAACGTCAAGTCCTAAGATACGCCGGTCCTTTGTTGTTCAAGATCGTGAGAGACAGACAGACAGACAGACAGACAGACAGACAGACAGAGACAGAGACAGAGTCTGACAGACAGACAGACAGAGACAAAGATAGAGAGACAAGTCTGAGACGTGTGCCGGCGGTGCGTGGGGAGGGAGCCGGTGTGTAACTATGGAATGAATTGTTTCAGGTGTGTATAGAGGGGAGGGTGTGGTAATTTGTGTAAGGGTATAGTTGGAGATGTGTGTGTGTGGATGATGTACCAGGGAAGAGTTTGAGATGTGTGTGAGTGTGTGAGAGAGTGTGTGTGTGTGTGTGTGTGTGTGTGTGTGTGTAGATGTGTGTAAGGTGTGTGTAGGTGCGTGGGTGTAGGCGTGTGTATATGGATGGGGAAATGTTTGTTTGTGTGTGCGCTGTGTGTGTTACAAGAGCGCTCTTACAACTGGTGGAGAACCTGGTTGAGGCGACGCCATCATTAGGTCCCTTCTGCACACAAGAAACAAAGCCATAAATCGTCGTTAACTTTCCTCCCTGACTCGATGCAATGCTACGGGGGTCGTTACAGTCGCCGGTCACTGGGTCTCTCGTCCAGGGATCGAGGAGGGAGAACAGAGCAGAGGCTGTTGGAATTGGCCGCGTCTGAAGGAAAGGAGAAACATCGTAAAACAAGAAGACTTAATTGAGATTCTGCCAACACACAGTCGCCTATAATTCTGGTTACAGATCCCTGCACGAGCATAGTGGTTAAGTGCACGCTATGGATCCGAGAAAGTCCGAGTTGTTCCGGAAAGGTCCGAACAATTTCGAGACATTCCGAGATGCTCCAAAAATCCAAATAGTTCTGTTTTCCAGTGAAGTCGTTACGGCGTGTAATAAAAGACGCGAGTGGTGAATGGCGCACACATACATACTTACATACATACACACATACGCACACAAACATACATACATAAAGAGACGAGAGTCGCTGTTCCTGGCTGTCTGCAAAGACTCCAAGACATATTGAACGGCGTTTCAAACAACCACAGATCATCACAGCCAATGAATACGGCATTGCGCCAGAGTATTCATACGCATATGTCCCCTTGTTATAGCGTATTTTGTCAACAAGTCTACAAGCCGACGAACGTGTGTAGCATTGTAAATGTACTGTTACAGTCTCTAACAATCTTCGTTGTCGCACAAAAACCGCCTCAGGGAGACCAGCTTACAAACCGGCGCTTTATCAAGTTAAGTCCGCAATAGCCAGGTTGCTTGTGGTTTCAGCGCAGTCAGAATCCTGGGTGTAAAGACGGGAAAACTTAGATATCCACAGCTCCAACGGATTTAAATTTATTACTAAAATCACTCGAGGCAACTCCTCCACTGATGTCCTGTGCGTTATTATGAAGGCAATGTAGAAATTGCTAGATTAGATTAGATTATATTGGAATAGATTAGAATAAATTAGAATATAATAGATTTGATTAGATTAGAAAATAGAATAGATTAGATTAGACTAGAATATATTAAAATAGAATAGATTGGATTGGATTAGAAAAGGAATAGAATTGATTAGATTAGATTAGATTAGAATAGAGAATATATTGAAATATAATAGATTGGATTAGAAAAGGAATAGAATTGAATAGATTAGAAGAGACTAGATTATATTAGACTAGATTAGATTAGATTAGATTAGCTGAACTTAGTTCCGGTTGATATTTAGCTCACGAACAGACACTGCGCTATATAAAAGCCATCGCAGTGCAGATTTAATTTAGACACCTGTTTATCCGGTCTTAGCGGATTCACCGCCACCTAATCCTCCAGTAGTTCGAGCACTCCCTACGACTACGAATTGCACCTTAATGACCTCGTTATGCATAAAATCTAGTTTGGATCAACAGGCGGGGGAGGGGTTGACCAAGAGGGTTGCTGTGATCTGTCCATCCATGGGGAATAGAACGCATAGCAACCTCTGCGACATGAACTCTTCCGCCTCTCTTGGCCTCTTTACCACGTGCGTAGGAATACAATAGTGTCTATACCGTAGTGGTTTTGCGTTGTCAGATCGGGAGCGCAGCTGGTCAGTCTCTCCTTTAATGGCTCTATATAAATCTGAGAGTACAATTACAGCAGCAAAGAACAGTTGGCTTCGGTTCATCAAACTGATCAGCAGACTCCCTCCCCCATTTGTTATTACTACTCAATGGTACACCCAGCCTCCTCAGCAGTGGCGGCACTACACCAAGGCAAGCAAGGGCAAATGCCCTTGTAAAAAAACCTTTGCCCTGGTCGTTGCCCTGCCAGAATTTTTGCCCTCCACGAGAATTTATTTGGGGCATAAATCGCCCCTTCACTGGTTACTTGTATGACCTGCCCTGGTTATGCCCTGGTTACTTAAAAATGTCTGGCGTGCTGGAGTCCACTGCTCCTCAGTTTTCTTGACCTAACAAAGTTCGATATGAATGGTGAATGACTGAATGAATGAATTGCATTTATTAAGCGCAACTATCTGATGATCGAGCATCAATCGATTTAGCTGAGCAATTGTGAGTGCTTTCTAAACGTCCCTACACAGTAGGTATCTCAGAGGAGGGAACTCGTACTCCTACAAGACGAGCGGTCAATCAAGCGCCCGTGAACTTCCACTATGCTGTTTAACCGCACTTTCATAACAAAGATGATTAGTGTCGCCCTCCCTCTCCAGGCTTGGGAATGGCCTCCCTCTGGAGGGTAGCATGTTCCCTATAGAACCTTCTCTACATGTTCTTTTCTCACCTTAAAACTTATCGGTATGGCCGTGCTCAAAGCAATTTCAGGGTATATGCCTCTGAAATGCAGTAAGCGCTTGATGCGACATTATCTAGTCTGTTCTCAAACCAATTCGAAACCGATATAGCGACGTTTTTGAATACTTAGACGAGGTAGTCATAACGCTCACTGTGCATGCTCACTGTGTTCGATGTGCTCACTGTGTCTCATATGCAGGACGGTCTGAATTAATGACGAAAGTGGATTGCCTGTATATATATATATGCAGACGAGTCATAGATTCAGTACACAATGGAAAGGACATCGGTGAAAAATTGCATTCATTACATAGATGCTGTTATTATTATGGTAAATAATGCTGTCGAATCGGTGCCATGCATGTAAAAATTGCATTTCGCTAACAAACAGTACCAACAAATACATAACAGCGCATCATGTAGACACAGCTAAAACTAATGAACGCAGTATTATCAAAATTCATCATCATCATTTGGCGGTGATTGGTACGAATAAATGACCTCCATTGTCCTCGGTCATTTGTCAAGTCCATTGCTTCCCTTAGTGTTAGTCCAGATGATGTTATGTCCTCATTTATATCATCTGTCCAGTGTAGTCTTGGTCTGCCATTGTTGCTTTTCCTTTCGAATCTCGCATGTAGTAGGCCTATAGGTTTACGGACCGGAAAATAATAGGTAATCTACAAGCTTCATGATGTAACCTTTTGAAAGTGTCTGTGACTGTCACCCATCACTTTTGAAAGTGGTTGTGAATGCGCAATTACTTTTGAATTTGGCAGTGACTGTCACCATTACTTTTGAAAGTGGTCGTGACTGTCACCATTACTTTTGAAAGTGGTTGTGACTGTCGCAATTACTTTTGAAAGTGGTTGTGACTGTTAATTACTTTTGAAAGTGGTCGTGACTGTCGCAATTACTTTTGAATTTGGCAGTGACTGTCACCATTACTTTTGAAAGTGGTCGTGACTGTCACCATTACTTTTGAAAGTGGTTGTGACTGTCACCACTGTGTTCGATGTGACTGTCACATTGTGTTTGATAGTGGTTGGACGGTCTGAATTACTTTTGAAAGTGGATGTGACTGTCACCATTACTTGTGAAAGTGGTTGTGACTGTCACCATTGCCTTTGAAAGTGGTTGTGACGGTCGCAATTACTTTTGAAAAATTGTGACTGTCACCATTACTTTTGAAAGTGGCTGTGACTGTACCATTACTTTTGAAAGTGGTTGCAACTGTCGCAATTACTTTTGAAAGTGGTCGTGACTGTCGCAATTACTTTTGAAAGTGGTTGTGACTGTCACAATTACTTTTGAAAGTGGTTGTGACTGTCACCATTACATTTGAAAGTGGTTGTGACTGTCACCATTACTTTTGAAAGTGGTTGTGACT
>JACEVL010000821.1:269052-279029 GCA_020284085.1 Aporrectodea caliginosa
AATCAGCTGATTAAGCTGAACTCGTGAATAGGCTGGAGCCAGGAGCTCTGCACTTAGGGTTACATTGTACATACATCTATACATACACACAGACGAAGCCTACGTACGTAAGCATACATAAACATATTCGTAAACATACATACGTACATACATACATACATACATACACGTACAATGTACATACATGGTTCATTGTTCCAGTAAGTGATGTCCCCGATGACTTCTTAACCGACGAATTCTGTCCATAATGGACTCGTGAGCCAAGAACCTACGTCATCTAGAGACTTGTGTTTTCCTCTGAATAAAACTGGTACCCTGATTACGTCATCGAAAGGCTGGTGCCCTAGAGTGCATGCCAGGAACGATAGACTGGTTCCCGACAATCCTAGTTACCGTCATCAGACGCATTAGGAGCCAATATATACTCTGACGCCGTCCACAGCGAGAGCGTCTTGATCCATTAAAGCCAAACCCATTAGAGTCGGACAATGGGAAACAAGGAGAGGGAGAGGTGGGGAACCAGACGGACAGCGAAATGTAGAAGGAACAGTGTAGAGGGGACAGCAGGCAACCATACATAGAGGCAGAGACACAGAGAGGTAGAAAAGGGAAGTCAGTGACCTCAAGCAGAGCTTAATAGGGCACATAATATTATGAGGAACGTCTCCGTGGTTACATGGAAGGCTTGAATGAATGGAAGGAAGGAGGAAAGGAAGGAAGGAAGGAAGGAAGGAAGGAAGGAAGGAAGGAAGGAAGGAAGGAAGGAAGGAAGGAAGGAAGGAAGGAAAAGGAAGGAAGGAAGGAAGGAAGGAAGGAAGGAAGGAAGGAAGGAAGGAAGGAAGGAAGGAAGGAAGGAAGGAAGGAAGGAAGGAAGGAAGGAAGGAGGCAGACAAGAAAGGAAAGAAGGAAAGAAGGAAGGAAGGAAAGAAGGAAGGAAGCAAAGAAGGAATGAAGGAAGTAAAGAAGGAAGGAATTAAGAGAGAAAGCAATAATTATTAGTAAATCGCATAATCAACATAAAATGTAGCAGACCTAAAAAGGCGCATCTTTTAATAGCCTGCGCTTCTATGAGATTTCTAAAACGCGCTTTTGGTCTATACGTGTTCAGGTACACACACATACATGCATTCATGCAGATATCTTATCATCTCAATATACCTGCATGTTTACTAACACAAATATTCACGTATGTATTGCTAGCAGTGTTATTTTAGTTCCAGCATTAATTTCTATTCCTGTTCTTATTCTATTCCACTGTCGTCATTTTTGTTCTAGTTTTAGTTCCACTTCCTATTTAGAAATAATTTTAGTTCCACTTCCAGTTCCAGAAAATTTATATTTGTAGTTCCACTTCCACTTCTCACAGGAATATCTAACATGAACTATTAAATGTCTCTCAGACTGTCACAGAAAACAGTGTCTTGACCTATTTATGACATTAGTATAATTATTATGGACTACGTGAATGCCGTCAGTCCGCATAGCTATTAAAAATTTAAACAAATTCTATTCCGTTCTCGTCCGAGAAAAATATTGAATTTTTATTCCTATTCTATTCTCGTTCCGGACTTAATTTTTATTCCAGTTTTCGTTCCATGGAACTAATTTGAAATAATTATTATTCCTATTCTATTCTCAGGAACTAAAATAACACTGAAATTTGCTAGATCTCCACATACTACATAAATTTTGCAGAGTTTCTGAATAACAGAAGTAGCCTACGTACTATGTAGTGTCTAGTGATGGCCTACTAATTATGTCGGGTTTAGTATTACTAATTACGTAGGGTTTAGTAGCCTAATACTAATTATGCAGACAATTGTGTAAACGTCATTGTATCTCCGTTGCGGCTTGTACTCCTCAGCCTTCCTCCTCCTCTGTTTCGCCGTTTCGGAAATGACTGAAGTCCATTTTATTTGTTAGACTTATGTACAATAACAATATTACAATTACGAACTAAGACTGAACGTAAAAGTAGGCCTAGATTTATTTCAACGATATATCTTTATAATAAGACGGTATACGGCGCATGCTTTGCAATCACAAGAGTTATTGAGATGTTTTGACGTTAGAGTCGGAATGTTTTTCTGCAGAAGGGGTTTATTCGGATAAACAGTGGATAAGCATCAAATAATTTGTAGATTTGGTGATCGTATAATCCGGCGATTGGTTCCGATTCGATGAAAAGCCGCAGATCGATAGGTTCAGTCGATCGATTTCTATTCTTCCAATCGCCAGCGAACCATTTCTAATCTCTCCGTACAAGACGTCAAATGATTTCCGGTTCAGGGAATCGCCATCGCAATACAAGCGAACGATCCGAACGACAAACATCCACGACGAAGCATACCCTAACTTTACTTGTATGTATAATTATTGTATATATATATACAATTATGTGAGCATGCTACCTTGTATGTATGAATGTTTGTATGTATGTATGTATGTATGTATGTATGTATGTATTTATACGCAGTTATTTCTGGATTTCCAAGCTACTGCCACTTCTAATTACTTACCACTACTAAGATTTCTTAATATAATAGGCCCCATTCAGCGGGATTATTCCCTTCGGGTAAGCCCATTGCTGCCTTATCTATGCAGTGATATTTGTATATTAATAACGATTATGCCTTGTGTTTAACTGCTGTGAAACATTATTGTTTTGTTCTTGTTCTTGGTTTTGGGATCAATAAACGAATTGAATTGAATTGAATTGAATTTATGTGTGTAAGTAAGTAAGTAGTTTATTCACCACAAAATAAAGCAAAATGACAATAACAAATTTTACAAACCGAGTGGTGGGCTACCGGTGAAGTCACATAGGACTCATCTCGCTGGATGTGTGGATGAAAGTTTCTTTGTCTATATATGTATGTTAGGGTGCTCCAAAATGTAATGTATTTCCCGAAAGTTCCAAAAAGTATTGCTCCAAGGCGATTTTCCCATTCCATTTATCACTTTGTTCAACTGTACCAATTTTCAGACCAATTGAAAAGGTTAAGCCTTGCCCCCGGCACAAAAATGTTAAAATATGTGAAAATATGGGAATTTGCTTAAAAATCGGCAATATCATGGAGAAAAACGTAATTATTTTCATGATGATTAACTTCTTTTGTGAACTATTGTGTGCAGAGGTGTAGTATTGGTACTTGTACTTGTACTCAAGTGCAACTTGAGTACAGTCAGTACTTGAACTTGTACTGGAGACCTAAGTACTTGAGACCTAAGTACTTAGACACAAATGACATTTCTACAGGCACTCGGATACTTTACCAGTAAGCTTTGTCTTTCCTTTAAGTCATTAATTCTTACGTTCTGGATATTGAATATTCTGGCAGTTATGTATGGACCGCATCTTGATCAGAATTTCTTCCGGTTGTCTTGCTAAAATAGAGGCCACGGACGGTGATAATGCTAACAATAAAAATACTAATATTCCTAGAGCTGTTAAGTTTGGTTATGAGTTATGATAATTTCACTCTCAAGGGAAATGCTACTTCTGCTAAGTGCAAATTTTGTAGTGAGAAAACTATAATTCAGAAAACAACTGGCACAACATCAAACTTTGTTAAACACTTGCAAAAACTCCATACGGAGAGGTGAGCAGTGAGTAACAAACCATTTGAACTCTATCGAGTAATGCAAATGTAAGTCGTCGAACTTTCTCAGCACCATACGAAAGCTGCGATAAGGAAACCAGCTTATTCACCGAAATAGTGCATTTTATGAATTGTATTATAGTAAGAAACCATTGAACCTATGGCTTATACATGGAATTCATGTGTGAATGGGGCTCACTTATGAAAATTGTGAGTTTTCTATGTTCCTCTGTGTTCTATGTTCCTCTCGAAAGAGTCTTCCGCTGTGTGGAAGGAAACATTGTAATCTGTATCAAAACGCGCTTAGTTAGGCCACTTAGGTAGTCATTTGCGAATCATTTTTCTGTTTTACGTAAAACGCTAATTAAGGCATTTTCTTTGTGTTGCTCAAATTGTCAAAGACTGCCTACAACTAGTATGTTCTTAATTAATGTGTGCAGATATGATTATATCTTATGTGAATGAGACACATGCTTTGTTGGGGGCCCACATCAAGTTTCTTTGGCAGGGGTGGAGCAGGTGCTACACCAACGTCTCATTTTGGCACGATAATCACAGATACGGTTGCATCAACCGAAACTGCAGACCTCATGTATCAAAAAGTCTAAGCTATTTGGTCACTACTGTACACGATCTTCTGTGAAACCGAGCACCTTATCATCACAAGTGACAACCTGATTGAATATCAGAGGCCATGATGACTTTGATGAAATTGATTGTTTGGACGTTTAGAATGCAGCAAAACTGTTGACAAACCAGCGTTTGGAGTTGTTGTGAGTGTGCCTGCATCTAGCGCTCCGGTTGAAAGTGTGTTTAGTTTAATATTAAAACAGTTTCGATTGAATCTGAGTGACAAGATGCTCACATCCATTATATTTCTGAAAAAAAAGCAAAATTAAAATTAGTGTATGTGGCTCTAAATGGGAAATCTGGTGGGCTTTGTAACAAGTGTTCAAATACAATACAAGTACAATACACCATTCCTTTGTCAAGGAAGTAAATCCTTGTTCTTGCAGTAGCCATGTGTACTTGTACTCGTACTTGTACTTGATACTTAAGTATTTGCACAGGTACTTAAGACCTCAGTACTTGTATTTGTACTTGCAACTTTTCATGTTCCGGTCAAAAAAATATGAAACATATTAGTTTTTCATATATACTTAAATACCGGTAATTTGTGTTTTCAACCGAAAAATCGCGAATATTGTTAAAACTTCATCGTGCTGGGGGCAAGGCTTAGCTTTAATGTAAAAGCCTAAAATTTGGATTTTTAGACTCATCTGCATGAGACGCATGGGAAAATGTCCTTGGAGCAAAGATATTTCAACTTTTATTTTTCTGGAGCACCCTAATGTATGTATGTATGCATATTTTATGTATGTATGCTAAATGTTTTGTTAACTGATGTAATAATATTCGTTCGTAATGACATTTAACATTATATAGGCCAGCACAGAGTAGATATCTTTAAGGGCGCTATATATTCACATTTCAGATTCACATTTTGGTGTGACCTTGCGCGCGTTACACATTTATTTAATAATAATAATAATATAAATGTTCAATTACATTATTTTACATGTATGTATGTTTCTTTGTATGTATTTACTCTCCGCTCTATTCAATCGGATATACTGTGTCCCACAACTGCAAAAAACATGGTCCACATCTTCCTATAGACGCAAAATCCGATATGTAGTATTCCACAAATACATCAGCGCCGACAACTAAATCCTCTCCTCCCTATATCTATTGAACCGAAACGCCAACAATGCATTGTGATGTAGATCATCTGATATGATTTAAAGTGATAATATTGGACTCCGTGACATAAGTCATTTCTGTACAGGGATGTTTGTTAGTCTAAGGAACAGGAGACGTCCCAGACAGATCGGCTCCGCTCCATTGTGTACGGCTACGCTTCGCAAGCTGAATGCGGAATATTCCAGGCACATTTGTCCACCTCTTGCGGTCCAGATGGTCACTTCTCTAACGGAAAGTCTCTTTGTCATGGAGGTCCCTTAGAATACAAACAAAATAAATACAATACAAGAGAAAATGACACGACATAACACAATACAATAACACAATACAAATTATACAATAACACAATACAATGCAACTGAAATTTCAAAATGCTGTCACCAACAACAGCTCAGAAGTGGGCACTGGAACAGCAGGTTCCAAATCTGTGTGTAAATTGAGTTGTACTAGGTATATATATGTATGTATGTATGTATGTATGTATGTATGTATGTGTGTGTATGTATGTATGTATGTATGTATGTATGTATGTATGTATGTATGTGTGTATGTGTGTGTGTATGTATGTATGTATGTATGTATGTATGTATGTATGTATGTATGTATGTATGTATGTATGTGTATATGTATGTATGTAGTGATATAGTGCAGTACTAGTCGTCGATGTACTACTGGCTGTAGACCTATGTGCTTTTGTATGTGTTTACGTAAGCACGAGGATGGATGGATGCATACAGTGATCCGCCACATGGTCCGACACCAATACACAAATCATCTGACAAATATATATATATATGTTTGTGTGTGTATGTATACATATCTATGTATGTATGTATGTATAAATATATATATATATGTATTTGTGTATGTTCGTGTATATATATATACGCGTGTGTGACCCTTTTGCTTGTACATATGACCCACTATAGATGAATATTTATGACTCATTTCAGATAAGGTCTAGACTAGGGCTGCATGTGTCATTAATCTATATATATATCTATATACATATACAATTTATACATCTGTGTATTGGTCCTTCATATTTATATATACATATATATGTATATATCCAGAAAACGAAATAAAATGAAGATGATTAGATCCAATGCAATGGCGTTTGTCTATCTGATATTACAACGGATATGGGAGCATATTATCCATAATTCTATCACATACACAATATATACATGTGTGCATATATATATATACACATATATATACAGCAGAGTATGCATCGTATACATATGTATATAATTATTATCACTGATATTTCTGTTTGATGATGGTGATCCCAATGGAGCGATCTATCTCTCGCGTGTTTGCTTTCTCTGCCCTGTTGATACTGCGGCTGCTGGTTGCTGGTGATGCTGGCTGCTGTTGGTGATGCTGGGTGGTGGTGATGCTGCTGCTTTGGGACGGTGCTGATGATGCGCTATATTGAGAGAAGAAAGAGAAGACGTCAGAGAGGAGAAGGATGGAGAAGAGGAGGAATGAGAATGAATATAGATTTAGAATCGATAGAACGGAAAAGGAGGAGAAATGAACTGGAGCAGAACGGGAAGAGTTCGACTACAAATGAAGAGGTGCAGGAGGAAGAGTGGGAGGACAACGCGAAGGAGGAGGAGGAGTAGGAGCAGGAGGAGAAGGTGGAGGTGGAGGAGGAGAAGGAAGAGAAGGAGGAGGATAATGAGGAGTTGTAAGTGGATGAGAAGAAGGAGGAGAAGAAGAAGGAGGGGAGAAATGGAGAATAATGAATGAGGAGGAGGAGGAGGAGAAGGAACATGAGAAGGTGGAGGAGGACGAGGAGGAGGAGAAGAATAAAGAAGTGTAAGAGGAGAAGGAGAAGGAGAAGGAGGAAGAGAAGGAGAAGGAGTAGAAAGAGGAGGAGGGCGAGGCTAATCGTCTTCGTTTTGACGCAACGTCGTTAAACAGCAACTAACCAAGGAGAAGATGTGATGAGAGACAGAAACAGAGAGATAAAGACAGACTCAGAGATAAAGAGAGAGCAAGAAGGAGAAAGAGAAAGACATAGACAGACTAAGAGATAAACAGAGAGAGACAGACACACAGACACACAGACACACAGACAGATAGACAAACAGAGACAGACAGAGATAGATTGATAGAGAGAGATAGACCGAAATTAGAAGAGAGAGAGATTGAGAGACAGACAGAGACACAGAGAGACACAGGGAGAGAGAACAAGAAGGAGGGACAGAGACAGGCAGAAAGAGAAAGAGATAGAAAGAGAGTGCAAGAAGGAGGCAGAGAGAGGAACTATATGTAATCATAAAATCGACATTTCAACAGCTTCCTCTGGTAGCGAATTCAACCATGTGAGTAATCTTATTCGTGGCGCTCAGTCGAAAGCCAAATGAAGCATTAAGACTGAAAAAATCGAAGGAAAGAAACGAAAGGAGGAGGAGGAGGAGGAGGAGGAGGAGGAAGTGACGAAGAAGAAAAAAGAACAACAACAAAGAGAAAAAGAAGAAAACGAGGAACAAAGGAAAGAAGAAGAAAAGAAGAAGAAAGAAGAAAAATTTAAATGAGGAAATGTAGAAGAAGAAGTCAAAGAGAAAGAAGAAGATGAGGAAATGATGATGATGATGATTACGATGATGATGACGACGACGACGACGGCGACGATGATGATGATGATGATGAAGACGATGATGATGACGACGATGATGATGATGATGATGATGATGATGATGATGATGATGATGATGATGATGATGATGATGATGATGATTATGATTAACAAGAAGAACAAGAACAAGACGACGCGTGTGATGAATTGGAGAAGGAGGAGGAGGAGGAGGAAGATGATGATGATGACGATGAAGCAGAAGAAGATGACGAATAGAAGAATTAAGAGGAAGATAAGTCGGAAGAAGATGAAGAGGAAAAAATAAAAGGACAAAGAGAAGAAGAAAAGGAATCCCTCCATCGTTACCTCCAGGGTTCTTTGAAGATTATCTATAGCCCTTAAGTCACTGAGGCTCCACACCTGACCATCTATTTCCGTCTGCTCTCTTCTCATCGCCATCATCACAGCTATAATACTCGGCTTACTGTTTGCATTTCTGCGATATAATACTACACAATGGAATAGAATACAATGCGATACAATACAATACACTTCGAAATAATACAATGCAATACAATGCAATACAATAAATATTAACAATACAATGCACTTCGAAACAATACAATGCAATACAATACATTATAATAGCCGACAATATAATGCAACACCGCATTACATTTTCTATTGCAACACTATGGCATAATTATGCGGTAGAGCTCTTGGTCCGCGATGCGACGTTTGCGAATTCGAGTCTGCATCCTTCGCACCTGATTCTGTGTATGCCTACGTCCCTTTCTATCTGAGTCTTCCCTCCATTTCCTGTTTACTTTCCTGCCTGCCTACCTGCTTCCTTTGCCCGTCTAAGCCTGCTGTACTAAAAATAGACATCTGATGCTGTGTCGACGTCGGGTTATTCAAAGAACTTGTCCACTGTGGAGGATTATCATCAGATCGGGGTGTTCGTGAAGTGTATGCATTGTACTCAGGGCTTTTTGACGGTCGCTGGTACTGCTTGGTACTGCCTAGTACTGCTTGGAGAACCACGTACTGCTCGCCTGCTTGTCTTCTGATTGGTACTCTGTGCTTCTTGTTGATATAAGCCGATTGACTGACGCTAGAGCTCCATCAAGAGTGAAGTACCTGTACAATGCCTTCTTATCTCTTGTTTATGTATGGCGCCTTACAAGGACGTGTCCTACGCACCACACTGTCAGAGAGGCGTTTCAAATATCATTATTTCTTGGCAGAAAGGGACACAAGGAAAATGGACATTATTATTATTGAACTGAGATTTAATTTATTTTTAAATTTTGAATATTAAATATTACATAGGTGACTCTTCTAGTTTTCTGTGCATTGATTTGTTTGTTTGCTGATGACATTCACTATAGTCTATCCTAGAGAGTACGGACGAATCGAATCTCGAATCGAATCGGTGGTAAAAGTTCGAATTCGAATAGAATTCGAATCTGGAATCCAATAAGAGCGGGTACCAGTTTGATATTCATATAATGTGTACTTTATAGCACAGGCGTAACACAGTTACCAATATATCAAAGTAGGCCTAATAACTTTTCTGCAGTTTAATACCAATTAAACTAAAAATCAAGTTAATGATGACGACGATGATGATGCTGCTGCTGCTGATGATGATGCTGAAATTGCGCTATATGAATTGAAATTAGAATTAGTGTATGACTCATTTCATCAATTCCATTCGTATGAGTAACGAAAGTAGGCCTACTTGATGAGGACCGAGGATGATTTCGACCGTGGTTGCCTCTCGCCTTCGACGCCTGCGATCGATGCAGCCGGACTACTTTCGCCATCAACTCTCGTCTAAATCACGCGGCCGGCGTTAATTCACCAGTCGAGTCTCGTTCGGCCCTTATCACCCGCACTTCCTCAATTTCCGCCCACCCCCGGGCGTCGTCGTTTGAGGAGATGTGGCGGAAGGAGGTGGAGGAAGCGACGAGAGAGACGGGCGGATATGGACCCAGGTGAAGTCTTGATCGTCA
>JACEVL010000822.1:0-25000 GCA_020284085.1 Aporrectodea caliginosa
CCCTTTTTCCCCCTTTCCCTCCATTTCTTTTTTTTGCTTCCCCCTTTTTCCCTTTCCCCCCTTCCATTTTCCTTTTTTCCCCCTCTCTTCCCCCCTTTCCTCCATTTGTCTTTTCCCTTCCCTCCCTTTTTTTTCCATTTCGGTCTTTTTTTTTTTTAAATTTCATTGCTTTTTCTCTTTGGCTTTTCTCCAAAAAAAAAAAAAAACAATCCCTCTTCTACCATCCTTCTCCCCTTTTTCTTTTGTTCTCTCAAAAACCTCCTTTAATGTAAATTAAAAAAGTGGGGAGCCGTTTTGATTTTTTTTTCCCCCGGTATCGCATGGCCATGTATTGTGCGTACACAATTAAACCTAGCCGGCGTGTTTAACCGTCCCCCATATATGTCAGAAAACTCACCAATATATTAGGGGTTTCGGGTGTTCTTAATCACAAACATAATTCATTTGCCTTCATGTTTTGATTTCTGTTTTTAACTCCCTTTAGAATAAAATCTTTAGTTTAATCAAAGTCGCCGACTGATTAGAGCGGTTGACCTGTAACGCGGAGAATACTGATT
The DNA here is from genome assembly GCA_020284085.1 of Aporrectodea caliginosa. Taxonomy (NCBI): domain Eukaryota; kingdom Metazoa; phylum Annelida; class Clitellata; order Crassiclitellata; family Lumbricidae; genus Aporrectodea; species Aporrectodea caliginosa. The sequence goes on from JACEVL010000822.1 coordinate 558, forward strand.
CGATCCTCTTCCGGGGCGGTTACTGTGTAGGGACCGTGAGCAAGTCCTTCGCGCACAATATTATTACATCTGCGCGGCGGGGAGACTGCGCCGCCGAGGCGTGTGCACTTCTGAGCTTTGGGCCACCTTTGTAAGGAGGGCGATATTAAAATGCAGTTGTATTTAATTAGGCCTACAGCTCTTCAGGGTGAGAATTGCCGGGGGTGTTGGGAGGGGGTTCAACACCCCTAGTCGTTCTTAGGATCCCATATTAAAGTCTACAGTTCACACCAATATTGCACATAAATCAACGTCCAACCCCCCAGTTATTTTTTTACAATTCCCATAGGAGCATTTACTCAGGATCACGTGACAATGTTTACGTAAGTCAAAACAAATTTTAAAATGCCGTCAACATATTTCGCAGTTGATTTTAGACATGTAAAAAAGGAATACAGCATTAGTAATCGTCAAAATATTAATGTTTTTATTCATTTGTTTACAATATTGCTTCCAGCAACAGCCGAATGAGCCGAAGTTTTGACTTACACAAACGTTGGCGGGCAGATATCACAAAGATATCACGTGACTTGTGAATGCTCCTATACTGCAGCTCTTAAGTAAAGGAGTACTACTCTCGAATATCGCCCACATATTTCGCCCATTCTTCAGCGTTGTACTTAAGGCTACTTTTGGGCTAGCGTAAAGATTGCCAACGACATTTAAGCGATTCGTATACAACACACGTTGAGTTCCTGCCACACAGAAACTAAGAATAGGTGCTGTTTGGTGCCTCTGTTGAAAGTTTTCGGATTATTACTGATTTAAGTACGACATTTTCACATTAGCCATGTTTTCTGCATTATCAATCTTTAACTCACTGCCGACTGCTTATGGGCCATTTTAGCAATATCTATTATCTCGGTGTTCTGTGAAACGTTTCGGCGTTATTGCGCCATGTGGCAAATGTCGCAAGAGATGATCATTGCCGGTATTGTCTGATGCAATATGGAAAAACGCCCTGAAATTATTACTAGAGCCGCTGCTGTTGTTTTATATCACAACTACCCCCAGTATGCCCAGAGTTATGTGCTAGTTAGAGCAGGAGATTTACCAAATTGGTTCAGATCGAGTTCGTTCGTTTTACAACGCACTGCGTGAGAATATACTCAAACATTGCATTTGCGGGCAAACATTTGCGAATTATGCATGGATGTCGATATGCTGAAAGTTTTGTGGCGCATTTTTTTATGTTTGGCTGCTGTTTTATTGTTTTCAATTGATTATAAAATAAAGTTGCCTTCTTGTGAATTGGCTTAAGTTGTCTGATTTTATTCAGTTGTTACTCACCTAATCACTTCTGGTAGGGTATTTGGCATGTTTGCTAAACTACTCGCTGTTGAAAGGAATATTTGCTAAAATACTGACCAACTGTAAGTTTGATTGGTTTTAGTTTTTAAAGTAGGGAAGTTCTGTTTATTGGAGATGCTGATTTTTGTTGGTTTAATCATTTTTAAGTAGGGCATTTCTGTTTCATGGTGAGCGTTAACCCTAAATGCTTTTAGTGCACTTGTTAACAATACCTTTTAAAACACATTGTAACAGTGCAATAATTGTAATTAGCCACTTTTGTTGACACCGGTATCTAAAGCACAGGGCATCAACTGATGGTAATGATAGCATATTGAGACATAATTATATGCATTGTAACAATTACATCTGTTTCTGATGCGTAATAATTGTATTCAGGGGCGTCCATCCTGGGGGAATGAAGCAGAAATCTTCATTGGCTTTTCAGGGGGGAAGGACATTTTTACACTAAACAGTCTACTCAATGATTTTATTATTTTTAAAACAAAGAAATGCATTTTTCAAATGCAAAACACATCGATTAATTTCTTAAATGAAAAAACTGAGCATGTCTGTCTTGCCTCTCTAGCATTATGTCTGAATGTGTACAAGCCTTCATATTTTATAATGCATCACGTTGCTGATTAGTGAACTAAAAGTTAAAGAATTCAATAAAGAATTCAATTGATTATAACAATAAAATTGTGATTCAAATTTGATAATCGAAGTTTTCTCCATTTTATTCAGTTGTTACTCACCTAATCTGATCTGGTAACATATTTGGCATGTTTGATATGTTTATCCTCTCGCTGCTTGTACTACAGGATGACATGCAGGGTTAAAGTTACTGACCAACTGTAAGTTATGATTGGTTTTAGTTTTTAAAGTAGGGCAGTTCAACAACCTATTGGCAAGATGGCAAAATTTTTGTTTAAAATTGTAGCCATTTTTAAGTAGTGGCAATTTCTGGAATCTTCATGGTGAGCCTTAGCCCTCTTCTGGCTTGACCTAGTGCACTTGTTAACAATTGCTAACAAACATATAATGGGCTGCTATATTAGTAATTTGTTAACAATGCAATAATTGTAATTAACTACATTTATACTGGGCCTATAGATATTTACAGTAGTTTTAATTTCCAACATGAAACATTTAATGATAGCATATTGAGTGAACATGAATTTGCATTGTTACAATTACATCTGTTCCTGATGCGTAATAATTGTATTATTATATGTTTATCAATAGGTTACTGCCTGCATTAACCTAACCCTGATGACATGACCAATAAAAGGCATGATGATCTTTTTTAGTTGGAATTTCCTTCATCATGGATTCGAGCCTTTCATCCAATGAGATTCGACAAGCATTCATCGCTTTCTTTCAAGAGAAAGCTCATACTTACGTACATTCGTCATCCGTAATACCCTTGGATGACCCAACGCTGCTTTTTACAAATGCCGGCATGAATCAGGTTGGCTTCTGCTGTATTGCCATTGTTCTACTAGTTGTTATTTTTATGAGAATAATTTTAAGAATTTTTTGTAATATCGTGTCTCAGTGTTTTGTCTATGATATCTTGAATCATAGTATTTTAGTTTTAAACATCATTTAAAGTTCTAACACTTAGGAAACATATTGAGACATGAAAGGCTCTATTCAGCAAATGAATTTCATGTTGACTTTCTATTGTAGCTATATTTATCAAATGCTGAGAGAAAACATTAGTGACATTCAGACATAGGTACTGCTACTTGTATAGGCATTTGGCTGGATGGTTTTTATGTTGACTATTGTTCCTATATCTATAGAATGCTGGCTGGGAGAAGATATTAAAAAACATGTCGTGGGCTGCTATATTAGTAATTGGAATTTCTTTGGTTTCAGTTCAAGCCGATCTTCCTGGGAACGGTTGAGCCTAACAGTGACCTTGGGCGCCTAGTGAGGGCAGTCAACAGCCAGAAGTGCATTCGTGCAGGTGGAAAACACAATGACCTTGATGATGTTGGCAAGGATGTCTATCATCATACATACTTTGAGATGCTTGGAAACTGGTCTTTTGGTGAATACTTCAAGGTAAACACTGCTGTCCTATGAAACTTGTTGTAATTGATTTTCAGATTTATAATGTTCAATCGAAGTTTTATAATGTTCAATTGAAGTGTTATAAAGTTCAATTGAAGTTTTATAATGTTCAGTTGAAGTATTATAAAGTTCAATTGAAGTTTTATAATGTTCAATTGAAGTTTTATAAATGTTCAATTTAAGTTTTATAAATGTTCAATTGAAGTTTTTATAATCTTCAATTGAAGTTGGCTTGAATTGGGAAAATTTGAATTGATTTCACAAGAGTTTTACATAGTGGAGGCTGTTCTTAAGTTAATACAACTACCAGTTAATAAATAATCTGTGACTCTAGGAATTACAGTTTCATAACGTCAGGTTGCATCTTGGCTTTTACCATGGAATTTTGGATTTGGACTGTTACCGTTGTGATATGACATGTTGACTGCCATGCGACGTGGTGGCTGAATGGTTTAGTGCTCACCTTTAACATTAGGTTGATTTAGTAGTTTTTGGTAGTGACTAATTGGCAGTTATGTGCCTCATTTTTGGATGGCCACTATGTAAGGACCTCTTGCAAGTTCTTAAAAAAACAATAAACTGCTGAAATGCATTGTAGGTCTAAAGATGCATTTTAATACCTAACTGATCTGTTATGCTGTATATGAGAGAGAAAGAACATGGAACTGTACTAAATGACTTGGGGCTTGGGGTAAAGTGAGACAGAATAATTCTTTTTATTTATTTTAAAATTCGCTGGTAGCTGATTAATCCTTTAATGATGAGGAGGCGCTAATGGCTATTGGGAAAACAATACAGCTTGTCATTAAAGTGTTATGTGTGATTTTGAAAAAGGATTTAGGTTCTTGGCTTTAGGACAAGGTACATAATTATGTTGGAATTCTGTTAAACAGAAAGAGTGCATTGCATGGGCCTGGGAGTTGCTTACGGAGAGATGGCACATGCCATGCCAAAGGACCGACTGTACGTGACTTATTTTGGAGGCAACAAAGAAAAGGGACTGGAGCCTGATTTGGAAGCAAGGGAAATTTGGATCAATGCTGGGTGAGTGTTATGTCTGTTAATATAAAATTTGCTTTACATACTTTGTTTCAGTATATTATATATCTAGACACTTTCAAGTACGTAACTAAAGTTCTGCCTACGTCAACCTAAATGATGTCAAAGTCATTAGAACATAATTATGGTAATCAATGATGAATGAGCAAACCATTCTCAGATAAATAAGAGAGTTATAAAAGGTATAGAGTTTGGTGTACCAGTGTAGACAAAGTGTTGTAAAGGTGTTATGGTTAGTTATCTTGAGGGTGTTCTGTCATGCAATTGAGTGCTTTCATATTTAAGATACAGGCTTTGAGTTAAATAGTGATTGTGAGATGTTCTTCAAAAGTCATTGAAGGGTTCCTAAATTATTTGATAGATCTTTCATAGCAAAAAGGCATTTCAGTTACAAATGAATCGGTTTAATTTACATAATATTGTACAAGGTAGAATAGGTTGCCTGCAACCTCCATAATGAACTTCTTATATATATCTCTCTTTTCTCCTTTTCCACAAGCATCTGAAAACCAATCTTTTCAATTGTGGTTTAGTGTTTTCTGTCTGAGTGTGCCTCTGCGGAGTTTCTCTTGAAGTGGTGCTATATAAATTTATGATTATGAAGGTGCATATTTGTATCTAGGCTTTTAGAAAAGCGCATTTAGGAACCTCTCAGAAGTGGCATATTGGGTTTCATACTCAACATCTAACAGTGAGAGAGTAGTTTGAGGTAAGCTGTCCTAATAAAGATGATTGTTGTTTGTTATATCTTCAGTGTACCACCTGAGCGTGTGATGCCCTTTGGAATGAAGGAAAACTTCTGGATGATGGGTGAGACTGGTCCGTGTGGTCCATGCTCTGAAATTCACTTCGATCGGATTGGAGGACGTGACGCTTCCAGTCTCGTCAACATGGATGTTCCAGACGTTCTAGAAATCTGGAACCTCGTGTTTATTCAGTACAACATGTAAGAATTTCATTCATTGTGTCTTAATTTAAGATTTACTTTCCGGGCGACTTTAGAGTTTTTGTGTATTTCAAGAGATGAATAAATTTGTGAGACTTGAATGTGAGATGAATGCATGAATGCGCAGTTGATTGTGCTTTGGAAGCAATTTTGTTTTAAGGAGTCCTTAAAAATGTCTTTCCATGGGTTCACTGCATCCTGCTTATCACAGTCCAAACTTTCAACCTATCAGCTTCCATGTAAAGCAATTTGATTTCAATTAGGAGCAGACAACTTAGAATTAGCATTGTGATTTAAATAACCTTTATTCTGCTGACCAAAAAAGTACAGCTGCAAATTAAAACTGCCGAGTTGACTGACCATGTTGACGTATGAGAAACACTGCATGCACACTTGTCTTGCTCCTCCATTTAAAATTTACGAACCTTGCTTGCATGATGAATGCAATAAACGAATGCCTGAAATGTTAATAAATTGTCAGGGAGCAGGATGGGTCTTTGAAACAACTCCCAAAGAAGAACATTGACTGTGGAATGGGTTTGGAGCGCGTTGTTTCCGTAATCCAAGGCAAACCGTCCAACTATGACACGGACATGTTCGTTCCTCTCTTTGAAGTCATTTCAAAGGTAAATGGGTTTGCTTGTGATATTTTTTTAGTAGTTTTTGAAGATTTCTGCAAACAAGAAATTTATTCATTTTCTGGTTTGCAAAATAATATTGTGTATTAAATGTGTGGTGTTCAATCACAATTGTTTTGTCTAAATTATATGTGCAATCAGATTTATGTGTTCAGTGTTTCTGGGAATATTTGTCTGAGCACACTTTTTAAATGAGGTAAACATGATGTGGGTGATGTTTTTATTCATCAGAAATCTTTTCAACATAAGATACTTTTTTTATTAATGCCCCTCAGTAGATTTATCATGTAAAATGAATGTGCGAGGCTGTGTGTTGTGAATACTATACTTGGGTAATTGAATTTTATTTATCTGATATTTTTAAAATTCCAATCTTGAAAAATGTTCTTCTGACAAGACATTTGCAAACAGAAATATGGTTCATATTAGACTAGGCAAAATCATTGTAAGAACAAAGTAATTTTATGGGTTGTAACTGTTGGGTATTATTATTCATTTTAATTAGACGACTGGTATGAGGCCTTATGGCGGAAAAGTTGGTGCAGAGGATGTTGATGGCATTGACATGGCTTACAGAGTGGTGGCTGATCACGTCCGGACCTTGACTGTGGCCTTGTCTGATGGTGGAAGACCAGACAATGTTGGCAGAGGGTCAGTACAGGTTTCATGCCTTTGGAGCAAGATCATGAGAAAATCAACATATTACTATTGTGGGGCGCGGTGGTGTAGGGGTATGTTCGGTGCCTTGCAGCCAGAGGGTTGCGGGTTCGAATCCACCTCAAGCCGCCGCGTAGGGACCCTGGGCAAGTCCTTCACTTGCAATTGCTCATGCGCTTCGGCATGAAACAGCGCTCCCGTCGGGAGCGCCTCTGAGTAGAAATCTTGGAAGTGGTGCTATAACAAGTGCTCATACATACATACATACATACATACATACATACATACTATCAGCGTTCATTTAATATTTTCTTCATTTGAATGTTATTAGGTCCAAGTCGATTCCTGTGTTGAATTTGACTGTGTTTTGTGATGCTGTTGATTGGATAGGTTTGCTGTAGAAATTATAGAACCTGGCTGTTAAAATGTTGCCTGTAATTGACCTCAGTATTGTTAGAATATTTACAAATGATTGTTATGATTAACAGAATTCTGTAAATATATATTATATATTAATCAGCTTGAATTTAAATGTTGCCTGTTTTATATAAAATATGATGTTGGAATGTTTTGCATATTAGTTTATTGGATAGAAATTTTCTGTAAATTAACAATGGATCGAGATTTTAACTGTTATGGGAATAGAGGCTATTCAGTACAACACCTTCTGTTTTGGCTATTGTGTTTGTAGGTATTGTGATCCTCTAACACCGGGTAGAATTATTTTGCTGTTTTGTAAATGTGTTCTAGTTATGTATTACGTCGTATTCTACGTCGTGGTATACGGTTTGCAAGTGAGAAGTTGAATGCCAAGCCAGGAATGTTGTCTTTGTTTGTGGATACAGTAATCTCAATCCTGGTATGTCCTTTTCCTTTCTCTGTTTTACATTGAGGATATGAAGCGGCCATCAATTAACACCTCTTGCTTCATAACAAAGAGGTTGCAGTAATTAGATAGATTTTTAGATTAATTGGCCTTTGAGACACCATTGATGCTGTGTTTGAAGAATTATCAGTCGGTTCTCATGAAAGATCTTGTGAGGAGTTAAATGTTGATTCTTTAGAAAGAGATCCTATTGCTGACTAGCTGTGGGGTTTCCATTTTGTGATAACTAGCAATTCTCTTTAAACCACATAACTGTCTTGCAATATCTGACCCTATGCAGGAAAGTTGATAACTTCTAAAGAATTGTTGAAATTGACTTGTTATAAATGAGAATTGTGCTCTGCTTTAGCTTACTTTATCTTTAACCCTCTAATTATGAGAATGTACTAAAAGCGACTGGAAAACCAATGTAGCTCGTCGTTAAAGTGTTAACCTACCTTATTTACAATTTCAGTAAAATTATTGAATGCTGTTCTTTTCCAGGGTAAGGCATTTCCAGAAATTTCCCGAGATCCTGACATGGTAAGACTCACAATTTAACGAATGAAAGTTCTGAGCAACGTACATTTGAGACAACTTTAAAATATATGTTTACAAATATGTATTATAATACTGTTTCTAAAGAAAATACTTGTGGAATATGCCTAGGTATAATGGTATACTCTTTTGCTGATTATAAATCATTTGACATGATTTTTTTATGAGACAATATTTCATATGGAATAGCCTGACCTGCACCTTTAAGGCTTGGGCAATACATAGGCTGGAAAGGAGCCAAGAATAAAGAGCAATGTCTTTGATTTTATGTATGAGTGCATGTGACTAGCTTGTTGTATAGTGTCTCCTGTAATCGAACAAAGTGCTAAAAGCTTGAGCGTGTCTTTAGCACATTGCTCAAGAGAGAAGCCACAATCATGAAACAATTTTTATTCACACTGTTCTTGTAGTTTTTCACTTGGTACATGAGAGAACCTGGCAAATGCATTTTTGCATGATATAGGTGCAACTTCTGTTATTTCGTACTTCTGCTGTGTATCACGAAGATAATTAGAATAGCTGTTTATTATTCTCAACATCAGATCAAATGAGTACAGTCTTTAAACAATGAAATACAAAGATTTTATGCTGATGTCAATCGTTTGACTGAGAAAGTTCAAATAAACCAGCTGTCGTCAACTTTTCGTCAACCATGAGCTGAGTTTAACACTTTTAAGGTGTTGACTGTTTGATGCAGACACTTGAGTTTTATGACCTTGTTTGTCTTTGTCAAGGTCAAAGACATCATCAATGAAGAGGAACAACAGTTTTTGAAGACGCTTAGCAGAGGACGACGGCTGTTGGAGCGGACATTTGCAAAGCTTGGAGATGTCAAGATTCTACCTGGTAAGGAAACAGCGATTTGCGGTTTATACCAAAGACAGCAGAATACAAGGCCAAGTCTTAAGTGTTTGTGTATAAGTTAACGTGTTGCATTTGTGTATAAGTTAACGTGTTGCATTTGTGTATAAGTTAACGTGTTGCATTTGTGTATAAGTTAACGTGTTGCATTTGTGTATAAGTTAACGTGTTGCATTTGTGTATAAGTTAACGTGTTGCATTTGTGTGTAAGTTAACGTGTTGCATTTGTGTGTAAGTTAATGTGTTGCATTGTGTGTAAGTTAACATGTTGCATTTGTAAGTTAACGTGTTACATAAATTTGTGTGTAAGTTAGCATGTTGCATTTGTGTGTAAGTGCACGTGTTTTATGTGCACATTGGTGGCAATTTTTGTGTTTCATAGTTGTCTAAAATTCTGTAGAAAGTTCCAAGCACTCTTTGTCAGTTTTTCATTTTAGTTCTGTAATTATAATAAGAATAGTGGTAATAGTATTTGGAATAATAATGATAATAGTGTAGTCAATTTGCTGCCCATGTGTATTAAAAAAGTGCCCTTAGCTTTGTGCTCATAAACGATTCGGTAATGTTTTATACCGTTATTATTTGTTATGTTAACAATTTATGTTATACTGAATTTGTAAAGGGCAATGTTAGATGAAGCGGCTTTGGCTCAAAGTTGTGTTCTTGTTTATTTTCAGGTGATGTGGCCTGGCGTCTCTATGATACGTATGGCTTTCCAGTTGATCTAACTCAGCTGATGGTCGAGGAAAGGTCGATGACAATTGACATGGTCGGATACGAAGAGGCAAAGAAGGAGGCCGTGGTCAGTATATATGATGCTCTCTATCTGTTTACTTCTCTCTGCTTTCAGGTTTGATCCTGATGATGATCCACTCATGACTTATGATGCCCAGTAATAATCCACTGGGTATCAGCTGACAGGGCCATGATGGGTAACCAGCAGCATCAGTTGAGTTGAAAGAAAAATAGAAACCCGATAGAAATCGGGGTGCGGTGAGGTGGTTGAATGGTAACACGCTGGCACGGAGATCAGAAAAATGCAGATTTGATACCTGCTAGCCCCATTAGGTTGACCCAGCCTTCAACTCCCTAGGGGTGACAGTAAAATGAGCAGTAGGACAGATGGGCGCCTTGCGGGCTGTCATACAGTTAAATTCGACTCCTGTTAAACTTGTTATCATCTGTTGCTACTATGTCATGTAATCTTGTCAGTTTGAATTCTGAACTGCTTCAAATCCTTCTGTTTAAAGCAGTGGTGACAGTGGCTGGTTATAGCGCCATTGCGCCTCTGAGTAGAGCCCTTGAAGAGGCGCTATATAAATTCATTGATTGATTGATTCATTCATTGATAGTGATTCATCAGCGTCAACTACTGGCCATTATTTCTAAATCCGCTTGAAAGTCTGTATTATTTGGTTCCTATATAAGATTGTTATGCTTGTTAAATAATATTTCTTAGCCTAATTGTGTAAAGGGAAAATTTGAGCATAATATATGTGTACAGTTTGCTGATCTTTATTTAACGTTTGAAATTCATTTACATAAAAGGGAATTTACGATAAGCGTTTGAATTCTTTCAGGCAAAGTCTCAGTTGGGCACAGGAACAGCGGATGAGTTAATTGGACTCGACGTGCATTCTATCAGTGAGCTTCAGAGCAAAGGAGAGAAACCGACGGACGATCTGTCCAAATACAAATACGACGTGGATGCAAGCCGAAACTATGGTATGCAAGTCGGTTGTTTAACAAGAATAAAGAGTAAAACAGGCCTCAATTATAATAATATATGATTTAATTTATTTCAAGTCTTGATAGGTAAAAATATGTGCAGTTACTGTATTGCTGGCGTGCAGGGAGGGGAGGAGGAGTAGGGGTCAGCCGAGAACTCGCTGGATGGACAAGAATAAAGAGCCTCGCAAAACTAAGGGCCTCAATACGAAGCAGGGAGGATTGGAGGAAGCTGGTTACGGTTATTTAAAGTCTTGATAGGTAAATATGTGCAGTGTGCTACTGTTTAGCAAGAATAAAAAAATTAGTGTAGATGTGATAAAGATTGAATTTCAAGTTGTTTCCTTGTAACTTTGCTGCTTAAATCTCTTTGAGCTCAAAAATCGGTTACTAGTAAATTGTTTTTATCGAATGAAAACTCGAACCTAGTATTCTGGCAGTTTTGGAAGTGTTCAGAATTGAAATCTTTATTGTTTAAACTCTTTTGGCACTTCAGCTGATAATCCACTAATTAACACTTTAACGATGAGAGTGTTCTAAATGTGACTGGGAACCAATGCAGCTCATTGTTAAATTGGTAAAGCGTCCTAGAAGTAACTTGCTACTTGTGATGCTTTAGAAATTATTTAGTGATCATGTGCATCAAGTTGATTCATTGCTGTGCCAGACAGGACTTTTGAAAGTTGGGACCTTTGAAAGTCAGACTGAGTGGTTTTTTTTCTTTCAGCCTATGAATCGTGTGTTGGAGAAATCAAAGCAATACGCTTCAACAAGCAGTTTGTGAAGGAGGTGACATCAGGACAGGAGTGCGGCCTTCTACTGGACCAGACGAACTTCTATGCAGAGCAGGGTGGACAGATCTATGACGAAGGATTCTTGGTCAAGATTGGTGATGAGGTGTGTTTCCTTAGATCTAGATTTCATTTGTGTTTTGTATTGGTAGTGTTGAACAAAAGGCTTTGTCTTAAACGGTCATTAATATAAATTATTTTTAAATGTAACAACAAAGCAAACATACTATTAATATTTGAACTGATGATGTATTAAATGTTTTGTTACAAAGTCTGTTTCCAGCAAATTCAGGTTTGCAAAAAATTGAAATCTGTTCGAGTCATGTAGGAATGATGGTTAAGTTAGAATGATTTTCTTTCTTCACCTGTGTTGTTTTGCTTGTTTCATGCTAGATATATTTTCTACAACTTTTTTAGGAGACAGAGTTTCGAGTGAAGAACGTACAAGTACGTGGTGGATATGTTCTGCACATAGGAAATGTCGAGGGAACTCTGCATGTTGGTGACAAAGTGAAATGTCTACTGGATGGAGTAAGTTTGTTACATTACTGGAAGATTTAAACTGATTGTTTTGTTAACCGATACTTGCTGAGAACAGTATTAATAGGCAATACACCGTTAACACTTATTATTATTATAATTAAATTTATAATGCAAAATGTGAATCTGAGGCATGAATAAGTTAGCTGTTGGGAGAAGATGCAGTTAGATATCCAAGTGCTTGAACACAAGGAGAAATGGTGAGTTTTGAGCCGGGTTTTGAGTGAAGGAAGTGAATTTGAGCTACGAATATTGAGTGGCAACACTTATGATTGTGGAATGTATCAGTAATTGGAGTAAATTCGATGGATTGGTTGTGTGTATGTATGCATATGGGTTTTTGGTCCTCTCAAAAGTGCTGTGAAAATGCAGCGAGGATGCAATGAGAATTAGTGGATTTAAAATGCTCCCTTAAACTTGGTTTCTGTATTTCTGACTGGAAACATTTTGTTATTGGTTTATTTTGAGTGGATGATAGCTCTATGTGCCTCATTGCAGTTTATTCTTACTAAGTCTTTCCTGAATGCTGGCTTTACAGGACAGAAGGCGTGGCATCATGAACAACCACACTGGAACTCACGTCCTGAACTACGCTCTGAGGAAGGTGCTTGGAGAGACTGATCAGAAGGGATCTCTTGTGGCCCCGGATCGCTTGCGCTTCGATTTCAGCAATAAGGTTGATTAAGATATATCGTTTACCTCAAAAAGGATGTTAGACATTAGACTATGAGCTATTGTTAAATTTTTTATAAGCTACTGATTTTTGCCATTCAGCTAATTCTCAATGTTTTTGTCATTAATGTCAGATATGCAGTTTATCGAGTTTGTGTTTTTGAATTTTTGACTAATTTTTAGCTTTTAACCCAGTTATGATTGTTACTGAATATATGTTTAGTGCCTCTTAAAGAGCCTATTGGATTATGTTCAGTATTGTAATAATATAAAAGTGAAATGCCGTTAACACGTGGTTTATCAAAGGCTTTAATGGCTTGAGTCACGAATAATGGTTGCCCTGGTCAACGAGAGAGAAGGGAAGCAGATACATACATACAGTGCATTAAAGGCTTCCGTGCTCCTCGAAAGTGAGAAGAACTGTGACGTTTACTCGAGTAATCCGAGAGGATTTTAGGCTTTCAATTATGTACAATTATGTGCTTTGTGTACATGTGCCATCTACTTTAACAATAATTGTTGAAATTGCTTAAATGTTTGTGTTATGAACAGTGCGCTATGACGACCAAAGAAATTGGGGAAACAGAATCTATTTCGAATGTGGTCATAAAAGAAAATAAGACGGTCTATTCAAAGGCTGTTTCGCTGGCTGAAGCGAAGGCAGTTCGCGGATTGAGAGCTGTTTTTGATGAGGTAACCATTTCATAGTTTTTTCAAATGAAAACCACATGTTAAATGTCAACTAGTAAAAGTTGTGTCATGTTGTATATAAATATAGGTTTACTGCTGTAAGTGCAATGTGGAATCATTTACATATCCGTTTTATGTGCCATTCTGCGGAACACAGGGTGGTGGCATGACCCCAAAGCTAGTAAACTTAACATGCCATATTGGTTAATTACCCATACAAGAACTACTATTACATTGTCCCATTTTACATGTGGCCCAGTGTACATGCTGTATCATAAGGCATATAATGTAGTGTAACTGAACATTTATATAGTGCCCCTTTAAAATATCTACTCAGAAGCACTCAGTGCGCTAGCCTATATGATGTTAAATGTCATTACGTCAGTTAGCAAAACATCCTCTGATGACTTCCCATTATCGAGTCCACACTAATAGTTTATCACCAGACATTATTAGCTGCTGCTTTTGAGCATCTGAATCAGAAGAAAATGATTTCTTAATCTAGTTTACTTATCTGAAGTTATCTGGTGGTGAAACAAGACATGCTATAATTCAAATGATTTAGTATGAGGCTTTGCATGTAAATCCTAGATAACATTTTGTGCATGGTTTTTGTGACCAGGTTTACCCAGATCCAGTGAGAGTCGTGTCAGTTGGAATTCCTGTGGAAGAGCTTCTCAGCAATCCAAATGGCGACAGCGGTCTTCTTGCTTCAGTGGAATTCTGTGGTGGAACGTGAGTGCCTATGGTTTTGTTGCAGTTTTGATCATTTCGTCACTCCTTCGTAATAGATCTTTCATTTAGCCCATGCAAGCATGTAAAGCTTAACACAATAGAAATATTGTGGAACAAATTGAGTTTAAGTTTGCAGCAGATATTCACGAACAGAAGCTGTGGTTAATTACAGTACGTAAAATTTGGGTGGGATCAGTTTTGCTCTTGCCAGTTTGTGTTCTAATAATGTAATGCAATCAGATGAATATTCTGTCGAGAGGTGATCCTGCGTTTTAAAACTCTGTTTTAGTCATTTGAAGAGAAGTGATGACATTGGCAACTTTGTGGTCGTTACTGAGGAAGCTATTTCTGCAGGAGTTCGACGAATTGTTGCCGTTACTGGAAATGAAGCTAACAAGGTGAGTTGTATGTTTGTGTCTGGCTATTTATGTAGAGCCTTTTCAGAGCCTCGTAAACGTGCTAGGGTTGTCTGTTCCCTTCATGATAGCCTTCCATGTACATCACTGTTGCTTGTTTGTGATTCTTCTTGTCTGAATAATTTGTGTATTGTATTGTATTCAAACATTTATAAAGCGCCTCTCATAGGGTGAACCATTCAGAGGCACTCCCAGTGCTGCAAGGCCAAAGAGAAGAAAAAGGTTTTGAGAAAAGCAAAGGTGGAAGAGAGGTTACTAGCTAGAATTCGAGAGCGAGTAGATGGAGACAGCGCATTCCAAAGAGAGGGACCAATTGAGGTAAAGGACCAGGACTGGGCCATAGCTGTTCTTATATGAGGAACTAGAAGCTCAAGTCTGTTTGATGAGTGTAGTGGTCGATGGGAGGAGGCTGCATCAGCTAAATATTTTGGGGCAAAAGACCCCTTTGTGCCTTGAAGAATAAAATGAGGATTTTGATTTTAATGCGAGCAGAGAGAGGAAGCCAGTGCAGTTGTTCAAACATGAAAGTAGAAATGTGAGAGTACCGTGTAGAGATATATTGATGACTCTTTCTTGTAAACTTACTTCAAATGCATTTTAGTAAAGTTGTTGTAGGTTTATCAGGATTTGCTGGCTATGAATTTCAACATTACTTTTCATTGTGTAGTTATTTCTGTGTAGTTGTGTTGATTAATTTACTTGAATGGTTTCTTCCAGTGTTTATCATTAAGATACTGAATATGTTTCATGCAGGCTTTGCACAAAGCTCAGGTCTTAGAAGCGGAGTGTGACAAACTTAAAGAGAAAGTCGATTTGGTCGTTGGTGGAAATGGTCAGAACTTGTCCGAGAAAGTCCTGAAGAAGCAGATCGTTGACCTGAAGGAGGTAATGTATTGATATGCTTTTCCCCATAAATACAAACCAATACTTCAGTCAGTGGTGGATTTGGTTAAGGGTATATTAAAAGCGCTTTCACTTAGGTTATGTGAAAGAAATGATTCTGTTAGACCTTAGCTGTGTGATGTCAGATCAAGAGCACTTTGGTGGAGTTATCTTGAAGGGGTGATCTATAAACATACACTTGCAATTTATGAAGGCGATAAAGGAAATGTAAAATTAGAATTGCTATTTTAATAAAAGTGTAATTTAGAGCATAAGGTGTTAAAAATGAGAATAAAGTAAATACATTTATTATATCACTTGGGTTGTCAAACTGCAGCAACAAGGTACACAAAAGTTGAATGAAAAGATAAGAGGTTGAACTGTGCTGCAAGCCCACGGTGTATAGTTTGTGGGGAAGTTTCTCAGTTTATAGGGGATACTCAGGATAAAGTGTTTATCACAGTTTAATTGTTGTCCATAACAGTGTAGGCAGGTTATTTGCGTTTCTAAAATGTGTGCATCTCAAATGTGATAATACTTTTGTAGTGGGTGCAAACATTGGTCAGAATTTCCCAGGGGTGTGCGGCTTAGAAAAATTGACTTCAGTTTGTAAGTGTTCAGTTTAAGCTTCTTTTTGCAGGATAAAGTAGTCTATCATGGTGTATTAGTTCTCCATTACTTAATGTAGGCAGGTTATTTTCATTTCTAAAATTTGACCTGTGATTCGAGCCATTTTGTAGAATAACATTTGATTTGAGTGTAAATTGTCAATGCATTTTGAAATCCTCACAGAAATTTGAAATTTAATGAAAAACTAGCATGTGGTTCTTCATTTTGTAACAGTTAAGGGTTTGATTACTTCTGACTTTTGTTTTTTGTTTTTTTTATCACAGGAGGTATCTCAGTCGAGTATTCCATACTGCAGACGAGACAACCTACGCAACAAATTAGACACGCTGAGGAAGGCCATTGATGATTTGGATCGTCACAGAAAGGCATCCGTCTTGAAAAATGTAATGTTCGTTTTTGTGTAGTCATTGCAGTTATATAACTTTCTTATTCCCTCGGGCTGTCACGCTGAGAGTGCCTCTGAATAGCTAGTACTGTAAGAGGCGCTTTACAAATTCTCAGATACGATACGATAACATTCGGATTATGCTGTACCTGAAGTTGCAACTGCTTTGATTTTAATTAGAAAAATTACAATTTCTTTTAGTTGAAATTAGATGCTGAGTTTATTGTTTGATTACTACAGTATACCATTTCAAATGGTTGGTTATCTAAATACTACTTATATAGGGCCTAGTGCTTTGTAAGTATGTTGCAGAATTGCTGCTTGCTGTAGCTGAAATGTTATAATTGTGTTGAAGGTTTATAATGAAAAATGGCATCACTGGCAGTTTTATTGTAGTTTTCTTACGCAGTTATAGTGGTGAAGATACCATATTCTTTAATCCTGTAACTTTTGTTGAAATGTTGAATAGGTGGTGGATGAAGCAAAGAAGTTGATTGAAGGTCAGCCAGATGTGGCTTATGTGGTCCACACGTTTGATGCCCAGTCCAATGGAAAGGTGATTTTTAACATAATCTGTGCATTATTATTGCATTTTGAGTATTCTTAGAACTGCAGAGTCAAATGGTACAACCAGTGCAGGCTGTGGTAGTTCATATTTTACGAAGGGAATAATTTGTTTATGTTTTGCTCCTGTGTGGTGGTTTATGTGAAAGCTTTACAGAAATTGATGCTGAGCTACTAAATGCAGAGTGCTGTTAATGCAGACTACGGGTATTTTGTGTGGCATAGACTATAGAGCTCTGTTGTCTTAGGTGAACCTAAATATTGTCCGGAATTTGTGGTATATGAATTGTTTTGGGATGATTTTCAAAGCATTCTGATGACTACTATATGATATGAATTGAGATTAAATGGACCATAGGTTTTCATTTTGCAGTGTTTATTTAGTTAAACATGCATGCTGGGCCCCATCTAGGTTAAGGATGTTGTGTTCAACCCATGTTTGGGATTTTCATCCTGTATGTGTTATTTATCAAGTCTGATTAACTGCGAGCCTAATATTTGGGTAATTGTAATTGAACATTTACGTAGAACCACTCAGAGATTCAGAGGCACTACCAACCCAAGTCTGTGCTGTCACTAACAAATAGAATAGTCTTCAGGCATTTCCGAAACAGAGGAAGAGGCACAAGGTTAAGGTCAAGCAGAGATATTGTTTAAAGCTAAAGTTATGTTGTTCAACTGGTGAACCTTTTCTGTCGCAGGCGTTGGATGGAGCTATTAAGCAGATCAAGACATCGGCACCACATACCGCCTGCATGTTCTTCTCTGTGGATGATGAGACGGGGAAGATACTGAGCATGAGCTATGTGCCTGATGTGAGTTTCTTGGAATTTATCTAATTGCATGTTTTTATTAATTAGCCTAACCTCTGAATTTCATGTCTACTTTGAACTTTCATTGTGATGGGTTCTTCCAAAAATCCTGAAGAAACTTAGGCGAATTTATCTGAGATAATATGAGAAATTAATTTACTCTTTGTACAAGTGTGAATAAACCCGTCATACATTGGAGAGCCGTCAAGATGGTTACCTGGTAAATCAGAGTACAGTGTATCTAATTAAGTAAGTAAGTAAGTAGTTTATTCACCACAAAATAAAGCAAAATGACAATACACAAATTTTACAAACCGAGTGGTGGGCTACCGGTGAAGTCACATAGGACTCATCTCACCGGTCACCCTATTTGAATTTGAAGGTATTCCGCAAGTCAGATATTCTGCAAAACCAGATGTTAACTGAAACACAAACTAAACGAGGTTTGCTCTCTCACAAGTCACCTGTCTGCGTTAAAGTTTGAATCCTTGTGCATTGTGTGTTAAGAAAAGTTTGTTTACTTTGTTTGCTGAATGGCTGGTGTTGTTTCTGTGCATTTGTCGAATTTCTGAAATTTGTAATATATCAGCAGCTTTCGTCTTCCCCTTCGTTGTTTATGAAAACGTTGCCATGATTAGTTTTGCAATATGCAGTTCCTTTAATAAGCTAGTTCGATTTGTGTGTTGTCTTTGTTAGGAGTTGATTAAGAAGGGCCTGAAAGCACAGTCATGGGTGTCAAACGTTCAGGGTCTTATGAATGGCAAGGGTGGTGGCAAGGACTCGTCTGCGCAGGCCACAGGCACAAACATCGGGTGCCTCGAGCAAGTCGTCAAAATGTCAAAGGAATTTGCAGACGAGAAGCTCAACTTAAAATCAAAGGCAAGCGAAGCAACGGGAAGCAAGAAGGAAAAGGGAACAAGTGGTGCTGGAAAACATGACCAATCGGAAAAGGGAACCAGTGGTGCTGGTAAACATGACCAATCGGAAAAGGGAACAAGTGGTGCTGGAAAACATGACCACTCGGAAAAGGGAACCAGTGGTGCTGGTAAGCATGACCAGTCAGATGGGGGTGCACAGACAAAGGGAAAGCCGGCCAGTCTGGATGAGACGATCAACAATCATCTGGCTGATCGCAGTTACATCGAAGGATATCAGCCGTCTCAAGCCGATGTTTCCGTTTTTCGTGCGCTGAACGGAGCCCCTAATGCAAAGTACATGCACTATGTGAGGTGGTACAAGCATATAAAATCATATGGAAAAGAAATTGACAAGTTCCCTGGAGAGCGACGTGGCCTTGCTCAACTCAGCTTCCTTCCAGCTGCCGCGTCTGGTGACCAGAAGAAATCAGAAGAAACGAAAAAGAAGGAAGAGAAGAAGGAAGTGGAGAAGAAGAAGGACGAGGATGATTTTGATCTGTTCGGATCAGAGGAAGAGGACAACGCCGAGACCGATCGGTTGAAGGCCGAGCGACTGAAGGCCTACGAAGAAAAGAAGAAGGGCAAAGTGCAAATAATCGCCAAAAGCAACATCATCCTGGACGTGAAACCATGGGATGATGAGACCGACATGGCAAAGGTAGAGGAGGCGGTACGTACGATCGAGGCTGATGGATTACTCTGGGGTGCTTCCAAACTGGTTCCACTTGCATATGGCATAAAGAAATTACAGATTTCGTGTGTCGTCGAAGATGACAAGGTTGGCACTGATTTCCTCGAGGAAGAGATCACAAAGTTCGAAGACCTCGTGCAGTCGGTTGATATTGCAGCCTTTAATAAAATTTGAAAGGTTGAGGAAATTTGGAACAGCGTAGGTGCTAATCGTCATTATTGAAATTGCTATCTCTCGGTTACTTATAAAGAACTGATTAGAATGGTTTTGCTTTAAGTATGGACCAGCTGGACCTGTTTGAAAATTCTCCTTGCATATGAACTCTTGTGGGACTTAAAACTTCTAAGGCATATAATGCATCTAACATGTGAAATGCGTCAAATCAAAGCACTGTAAGGTTAGAATATGCAATTGTCTACTAAATTTTGATACAGTGTATCAGATTAAAGTGACAACTGTTTTGGCGACCATTGTCTTGAGATTTCGTTCTTTGTTATGTCATGGTTTTGATGCTTCAGAAAAGAATTTCCTCTGATTTGATTGTTGTGTCGTATGTTTTCTCTGAATATACGTATGATGTGATTTGGTACAAGCATACATAAAGTGGTAAGGCCCGAATATCTTGGATGTTGACCTGGCTTGGTTTTGATGACCATCGGTTGATGCCATGTGCATTAGACACCGGCACGAAAGAAGTTGGGAATTAATTATGAGGATACATACGACCCTATATGTCAGACATATGTACCCCATGTGAGAATATTGTCCTATTCTTAAACATGACCGTGTTCCTTGTATTGGGTTTGGTCGCTTGAAGTTTGATTGCAATGTGTTGCAACTTTCAGATTCAAATGTTGGCAGGACTTGGTAGACCTTTTTAGAGTGACTGCCACACAATCCTACCCGAAATAGGTTCACACTGGCACTAGACCCAGGTTAAGGCTATCGGGCCCTGTGGCACAAGGCAGAGAGGGTCGAGGGTATTCATCTCCACTTGGGGTTTGGAATCCCCAAGATCCATTGCATTCGTGCATAGAGTTTCCTGGAGGGACTATGGTCGTGATTTTAATACATGTTTGTGCTGCAATATTAAAATTGTTCACGGCATACATGTACTTCTGAAGTGTATACGAATCGCGAAATTCATCTCCCGAATTTTAAGGATTTGAAAAAATCGTCGGTGCCGTCTGTTGTGCCCTTGGCCAGCAGTTTTCAAACGTTGGTACACGTAGCTAGCCTATATGTGTAATGTAATTAGCAACTTCTATTGCGCCGGTGTCTAATGCACAAGGCATCAACCGATGGCACACCAAAACCAAGCCGTAATCAGGTCAACATCCAAAAGATCAGTCCGTGTTGTTGTCAGTTGTAAATAAAGGCTGCTTCCTTATTTAAATGCATTGTCCATTCGCTCTCTACTAAGGCTGACTGTCGAAGGACATCGCCGAGTAGCCTACACTGCTAGTTATTTCCGAGTTCACGAGAGGGCGACTGTTTGTTGGCTTACGAGATTAGGCGATGCAAAGGTTAATCGCCGTTTACCTTTGCTTCCACTGGCCATGGTAAGTGAGAGTCGATCGAAAACAGCAATGCAGTAAGCAGGAGGGAGCGAAGAAAGGGCATCTAGTAATTGACGAACTAAGCGATAGTAATGATGATAACAGTTAGAATAGTTCTCGATGGCGGATTAAGAATTGTCGGTAGCGTATTGTGAGGACTTTGGCTTGCCATAGATGGAACTGGCTGGAACGCAAATAAACGCGTTCTCATTGTTTTGTTGAAGGGATCTAGTTATTTACACACTCGCGTACGTTGCAAGAGAGGGAGGAGGATGGAGACAATGAGAGGGGGTGACAGTGTTTCTGTGGCGTTTGGAGCTGGCTGGTTCCAGACACATCTGAAATGGTCCTGACCTGTGATTCAGATGTCAACACCGGCGCAAAGCCAACTGCTTATACCTACACAACACGCCACGCATAAACAGACGTGTGCCATGGCCTCCACCATATCTCGATGAGTCACCGGCTATTTTTACTCGCCTGATTTAGGATTAACACTACGGCGACGTACGACCTGACTTCGCATTGGGCGGTTAGGAGGGAAAAGAGTTACGCATTAAACCTGTATCACGGGACTCGCAAGTAATTCCCTTTGTTGTTTTATGGCGCTGCCGTAATTTCAACTTGCACGCCCGTACCGTTTGCCTTTTGGGTTAATTTCCACACGTTGAATGGAGACTGTTAAGCTGTGTTAATTGTTCTCTGCCCGGTGCCTCTTGGACACGCCTTAATTTCGCTCGTGGTCCTTATTCGGCTTGCCAAGATAATTTGCCGGGCGGTAATCCTGGGGGAAAAGGGTAGGGGAAACGTCTCTCTCCCCACAGAGTGTGGGGCACACCATAACATCTCCAAATAGTACCAGTATTGACTACGTTGTAGTGTCATTCTTCATCAGTTTTTCATTTCGAAGGTATTTATGGTGCCAATTCAGTTAATTGACCGGGTTGAAACACAGGAGCGCCATTGATAAATGCTACACAAACTTTTCAATTTTCTCAAGTGTCCCTCATCTTTCAAACTAGATTCCTGTAAATGATTACATGGCGACACTACAGCAAAGCTCTTGACATAATATATAAGAAGATGTAGACGGAGAAAAAAGGAGGGAGGAGGTGAAAGAAGGAAGAGAAGGGAGGGGGAGAAGGAGGATGAGAAAGGAGGTGAGAGGAGGCGGAAGAGGAGAAGTAGGGGGAAGGAGGAGGAGATGAAAGAGAAGTTGGAATGAGAAGGAGGGAGGAGAATGAGAAGGAGGTGGAGAAGGTAGAAGGATGGAAGAAGGAGGTGGTGAAGGAGGAGGAAAAAGGGAAGAATGAGGAGGAGATGAGAATGAGAGGAAGGTGGTGGAGAAGGAGGAGGAGAAAGAGGAGGAGGAGGTGAAAGGAGAAAAGGGAAAAGCAGTCTCTTAGGCTAGCATGCATGGGGGGCAGCTATGGGTGTGAAGTGTTAGCGACTTCCTTTTTCTTAGCCTCGGCATATGATGACGAGTCGCCGTTCTCATCTTCCCAAACGACAGTGTATGGTCAAGTTTACTCATTATAACTGAGTTGCAAGGAGGAGCAGTTTCGAAGTCTCGAAACAAAGTCTGCTCTGTTGGGGATTTTACCCCAGACTTTCGTCTGACAGTCCACCACACTAGCCACTTGACTAATGTGCGCCTCTGTTTTTCTGTAATAACTAGGTTGAATTTTTATGGATTGCTGTCATGTTTGCTCTTCAGCTGATGACCCTTCAAGACCAATTCCAGCGGCAATAAGTACTATGTAAATTACGTCGCTTCCGGTGATTAATAGTCTTTGGACATGAAATTAAGTGTTTTAAGCAACACAACCGATAGAGGGCGATCGTCCTTGATGCGGCCTCTACTGACATCACATATAGGCTAGCGCAGAGAGCTCCTCTGAGTAGATATCTTAAAGGGACGCTATATAAATGCTCATTTATGTTACATTGTGGAGCGCGGTGGTGTAGGGGTATGTTCGGTGCCTTGCAGCCGGATGGTTGTTCGAATCCTCTATGGAACCCTGGGCAAGGGGCCGTCCATAAATGACGTCACGCAATTTTGGCCGATTTTTAACCCCCTCCCCTCGTCACACTTCGTCACAAAAAGTAACACCCCCTCTGAAAATGACGTCACAAAGCTCTGACCCCCCTAAAAGCCAAATTTCCATGGCGAAGCAAAATGCTCCTTCATGGAACAAATAGGGAAGCATGAATATTTTAAAATTTAGTGGTGACCAAATATTGAAATAATTAGAAAATTACATAATAGTGGTATACATTAAAATAATTGAAAAAATAATGGAATTTAATCCTCAAAATTAGTTGTTATTAATAAAATTAAATTGTTGTTAATTGTTAAATTTAATAACATAGACCTGGTGTGACGTCACACTCTGAGACCCCCCCACCCCCATGTCACACATCGTCACAAAGGAGCCCTAGGTGCGTGACGTCATTTATGGATTATCCTTCACTCGCAATTGCTCCGCTCGGCGTGAAACTCCGATTCAATGTCGGGAACCTCTGAGTAGAAATCTTGAAGGGGCGCTCTAACAAGTGCTCGTATACATACATACATACATACATGCATTGGCTACGTATTACCATGTATCCGCTATGGAAAAGGAATGCGAAATATTGGCTTCTGTAAGGTAACGTAAGGTCGAATTAGTTATCGACGCTGTCAGCGAAACCGTCTTTAAACATTCATACTTTAGGTCTACTGGTAACACTACTGCTACTACTACAGTATTCGGGCTTCGGCTATCTATCTATCCACGATAATCCACCTATACCCATCTATATCTATCTACCTATCTGTCTAGCTATCTATACCCATCCATCTTTAGATCTCTGTATCTGTACCATTCATATGTGATGCCGCATATATATATATATGAAAAGTACCACATGGCATTGGCGGTTTGGAGTTATTCACACTACCATTATTAGCAAAAAAATTCTGAAAATAATTATGTATATCTATTTATACAATAGGCCTAATTATGGGAATATTATGGTGTTTTTGGTAGAATTTACAACATGCTGTAGCCATTGTAGGCATTTACCTGAAAGGTAAGATTTTCGAGAGAAAACTCAGACAGACAGACAGACAGACCAACATCAGACAGGCAGACGAGAGGAGAGAGACAGACAGACAGAGACAGAGAGAGAGACACACACAGACACAGACACAAACACATACATACAGAGAGACAGAGACAGAGACAGACAGAGAGACAGAGAGACGGTCTGCCCCATTATGTGCAAGCAATTCGTTGATTTCTGCAACGAGGTCATGCAGACAGCTGACAAGTTCTTACAACCGATGAACCAAGCAACTTATTTCTGATCAGTGGCACGGCGTCAATCACGTGATCTCTCCCTCAGTCAGGTGGTTGTCACAGTGCAGTCGTGCGTGACGGACAATAGG
>JACEVL010000822.1:32500-40000 GCA_020284085.1 Aporrectodea caliginosa
GGGAAGGTTAATATCATATTATGAGCATGCAATAAGATTTGGGACTTTCCCAAAGGTTCCCAAAGCACTCAACGTTTTTGTTATTTTGTGAGACTGCATGCTAGCGCGGATTCTACAACAGGTCTCCATACATCAATACGAAAATATATTTTATTTATTTATTGTCTAACAAAAGAATGTAACAAATCATGTAGTTACATTTGAAAAAACCAGAAAGGTTTTCTTTGTGGGGGACAAAAGAAGGACCTGAGGTAACTAGGTCCCACTAATTACTAGTAATTAGGTCTCCTTAATTACCAACTAAGTTGAGTGGATTGCGATTGATGCTGCAGTCCTTTGTACTCATCAATAAGCAGTGTATACAATAACAGTCTGACTTAACTAAACAGTGTAAATGTTATAAATGGTATAATCCAACATCATTATGTATGTGTGGACACTTGTTATAGCGCCCCTTAAAGATTTCTACTCAGAGGCGCTCCAGACTACAGCGCGGACACTGAATCTGAGTTTCACGCCGAAGCGCATGAGCAATTGCGAGTGAAGGACTTGCCCAGGGTCCCTACCTACGCGGCGGCTTGAGGTGGATTCGAACCCGCAACCCTCCGGCTGCAAGGCACGAACATACCCACACCACTGCCCCCCACTAACTATAGATATATGCTAACAATGCGTCGGTTTTTTAGAGACCACACACTGCCCCGCGTAGGTTCCTCTCTTTGGAAAAGTCCTCCTGTTAGCATTCGTACTTAATCTGTTAACTCGGTCGAAGTTATGCATTCTTGTCGTTTGTTAAGGGCCATCTATTTAAATCTCTTGGACAGCCACGTGCGTGGCGCGTTTGAGAGGTTTAAAAACGCGCTGTATATATAAAAGTCCAATGTATACATATTCAGTCAATCTTAAAGTCTCTGACATCAGGCAAAGTCGTTCTTTCGCTGCAGTGTTTGAAGCCGCAGGGCATGAAGCACTATATATATAGTTATGTATACGATTCCCTAAACCACGTAGGCCTAGGCCTACTGTTCAGCCCTTTGCCCATGATATAATTCCCTAAAGCACTAAAGGTGTATCTTGCCTTGTGCAAGATACACCTTCGCCTCAGAAAATGCTAATTAATAATAATTAATAATAACAACGCGTCTGCTTTTAACCTGTTCGATTCAGGTTCATATCCTATGGCTCGTCATGTGATGTGGACATATATTATGCATTATAACCTCGGTGCATGGCATTCGTCTTTGAAATGATGGCTTTCTTAAACTCAACAAGACCCGGAGACAATGAAACTTCCTGAGGCGTTTATTAAAGCATATCTGTCAGTCGAGCTCTGTTGGAAAGACGACTCTCCGCTGATCCTAATGACTCTGTAGACGATTATACGAAGATAAAAGTTTCACATGACTGCATTCACGCAAAAGCACTAATGCGTGTAGCAAGTGCCCAACACCAGATAACAAACACACACACACACAGAGAGAGACAGAGAGAGACACACACACACACAGAGACACACAGAGACAGACACACACACAGAAAGACAGACACACACACAGAGACACACACACAGACAGAAAGACAGACAGAGACAGAGACAGAGCAGAGACAGACAGACAGACAGAGACAGACAGAGACAGACAGACAGACAGAGACAGAGACAGACAAAGAAAGAGACAGAGAGACAGACAAAGACAGAGACAGAGAGACAGACAGAGAGATGGTGCCGGATACAGATTCCATGCATGCTATATCCTTCAATAGCATGGAATCATAATTGTGCATAACATAATGATAGAAAGCATCAATTATGCGCTGGAGTTGCTTTTGGTAAACACAGCTTCCTGTTCTGTATACGGGTGAGACTTCAAGAGGGACGACAAAGACTCAGTGATTGATAGACAGAGGGACAGACACACAGACATACAAGCAGACAGACAAACAGACAGACACACATAGACAGACATACAAACAGACGTACGCACAGACAGACAGAGAAGTAAAGTTATAATGAAGAGATAGTAACTGTGCGGCTGATTGGTTGAACTTGAGTGAAATGCCTGAAATAATCAAGTATAGGCCTACACCTCGATTCAGTGGCGCATACAGGAGTTTAGACAGGGGTGAGGCACAATAAGCAAAGACGTACTTAATTGTTAAGTTCAACGGTGTTACCTTGCTGGAAGAGAATTAAAATTTCGCTAGCTCCTTTTAACCAGTGCATATTTTAACGGCTTTCGACTACTGGGACCAGTGGCGTAAGTAGGGGTTCATGCGGCCGGGATAAGTAGGGGCGTCCGGGATAAGTAGGGACGGCCGAGATAAGTAGGGGTTCGTGCGCCCGGAACAAGAGTCCGGAAAATTTTCTTATGAGTCCGAGTCCGGAAAATATTTTCTTAATTCCGCCTAAATTTCTGCTGACTTTTTTTTGTTGCTTTTCCCTCTTTTTTTTCCTCGCTTATAATAATGTCGTGTTATCAGCAGCCTACTTTTGCGCCCCTCTGTGTGCTGCGCCCCCCCTCGTCTCGTTACATCACCTGACTACTCGGACAAACTCTCCTACTGTCATTCCAATGTTATTGGAAACTAACATGAAATTAGAGTATTACCAACGAACAAATCATCCAAACTACTGGGACATATCCTAAAACTACTGGGGTCATATCCTAAAACTACTGGGACATTTGTCCCAGTAGTTAAACAGTTAAAATATGCACTGCTTTTAAGGATCTTTTTTATTTCTTGATTTTTGATTGATCCATATTGGTTTCCAAAGGTTTCTGATCACCGTTTCTCCGCTATCACATTTATTACATTTCTACTTTTAGTTACTAAAGGTATAAACGTATTGAATGCGAAATAGTATAGAAACGTTTAGTTTCCAATGAAGTAAATGTGATATAGTATAGAAAAGTTTCGTATCCACCTTTCCACCTGGCCCTTTTTTTATCATTTCCCACTTCTAATTACCTTTAAATTTCACAGTTTTATCAGGGCTATTCTTAGTTTACAAGTTTTCTGGCTAGTCCTCACCACACTGCAGAAACTTAAATTAAATTGGATCAGTTGCATTGATGATACTTTCTATTCTGAAACAAAATCCAAAATTCCAAGGCATATCACTTATCATAGATGAACACGCACTCTGCGTTATAATAGTTGCTGTTTAATGACACCGTGTCGTAACACAGATGATTAGCGTCGCCCTCCTCCTTTCTCCAGGCTTGGGACTGGCACTATCACAGGCAGGGTAGTAGAAGAGTTACGCACTCTGCGTGCACCTGTCTGTCATCAGCTAAGTACCCGCGCTGATAAAAGGCGCGAAACAACTCATCAGTGACAGCTTCAGCAACTGTTTCTAAAATGATGCTGAACTGTAGCCTACTACCGACCATGGGCGTCCGCAGGAATTTTTAGGGGATTTTTAAAGGGGGGCAAAGTTTTGAATTGTTCGTATACGGGGACTAACAAGGGTGCCGAAAGCAACCTATCACGTCACCTTCAGCGCTCGCTGCGTGATTAGGGGTCTGGCGCAGATCCCACAGCCGCCAGCGCTTTTGGAAGCATTTGACATGATATGGAGCCTGTTTTTTAGCGTTCTCGGATCCGTTTTCAGCTATATCTGAACATTTATTTCAAACACAAAACTGTTAAAAGTTTCAATGTTTTATATATTTTTAATTTTTCAGGTTATCTTGACTAGTTTGAATATAAAATTAAACTGTGGCAAAAATCGTAGCCATTCATTGTTGAAAACGAAGATGATAAGTAATTTTTTTTAAATTTTAATATGTGTAAAATCCAGGGGACATATGCCCTCTCTTTCCCCTCCGGACGCCCATGCTACCGACCTTCGCCTAGAGTATCCAACAGAGTAGCGCATAACTCGGAAACACACGCGCGCAACTGTTCTGAGCAGTGGGTGCATGTCGCAGCAAAGTAGGCCCTAATTTTCGACAACGTATTGAATGAAGAGTCCCCTAAACTGAGCGTCTATCAGTAATATGCCAGGACATTTCGCTGTGTGTCAGATGCAGGCTGCGTGTCCACAGAAGCGTGTAGTAGTTCCCCTAACGACCCTTGTCTGCAACAACGGCGTCTAAGTCATTGATCGAGGCATCCCAGCGTGACCCGGGATCAACTGGACAATCGCGGGGTATACCAGCCTCCCTGCCCCCGGTCACACGACGATCGCCCATTATGGCCATCAGATCTCTCCCTTCAGTCTGCCCCGATAACACCGCCCTCATTCGCCCATCTGGAAGGGCACGGCGGGGCGCCCCTCAGTGACCAGTAATTGACCGTGGCCCGGCTGGGAACATTTGCAGGTCATTACGATTGGGCTCTGATTGGGCTTAATCGCCGACGTCGCAATAATGGCAGCATATTCACGTCGGCCCCGATTAATATGTTTCACGCACAAATGACCCGACGTCGCTGACCTCCTCACCCCAACCAACAACACTCCTCCCTCCTATACGGGAGCTTCATGAATGTCCCTTTTAAGTAAAGGACCAATTTTAGTGTTATTATCTGTGTTAGTGTAGTTAGTCCGAACCACTTGCAGATATATTTACATAAATGCTCTCAGTATGATTCTCCTTACAGATTTTATTTTAGTTACAGTTACAGTACAGTTACAGTACAGTTAGTATTATTTTTTGGTTATAATAATTTAATAAGTTAATAATAATAATAATAATAATTAATAATAATAATAATAATAA
Source organism: Aporrectodea caliginosa (assembly GCA_020284085.1). NCBI lineage: Eukaryota > Metazoa > Annelida > Clitellata > Crassiclitellata > Lumbricidae > Aporrectodea > Aporrectodea caliginosa. The sequence continues at coordinate 37,225 of JACEVL010000822.1, forward strand.
TAATAATTAATAATAATAATAATATAATAATAATAACAGTTTTAGTTATATGCCGTTATCAGTTAATCGTTAACGAATCATTTTATTTTCGTTAACGAACATTTTCGTTACCGTTATCGTTAACGAGAATCAAACTGACTGCTCTATAAATACTGATCATCCTGCCATCTGTCGACGGGAATCCGTTGGTTGGGTTCCACGTGTGTGTGTGTGGGCCCACCACCTTCTGACTCTTCTAGTTTACTGTGTATTGTTTTGCTAATTTATGTAATAGTTTAGGTCTTAATTATATTTAGCATCATGAAGGCTATCGCAGAGTGCCTCTGGTTTGTTTGCTCTTTGACTGGCGCTATATAAACTGTTCAATTACAATTACAACATAACTGACTAACATTTACAATTAGGCCTACCTATATTGTATTGTATTGTATCTATAAATTTATAAAGCGCTGCTCGCAGTGCACACCAATCATGCAGAGGCGCTTTGATATGACAACACGTTAGATGAGTGCCAATACGTTAATGATGATGGGAATTGCAGAGTAGGTCTGCTCTCGTTCAAGATTCAACACGTTCGAAGTGCAACCGTGAAACACAGGCGGAGGCTTTGAAATGTCTGTCTGTCTTTCTACTTGTCTCATTGCATGTCCTCTCTCTGTTTTTCAATGCATGTCCGCCTATCTCTGTCTATTTTCCTGTCTGCCCGTTTGTATACCTCTGCCTGTGTCTGTGTGTATATGTGAGTGCGTGTCCAGAGCGTTAAGCCGAGTCATGAGAGACTATGATATGTTTGTGCTTTTGTCTCTGTGCTTCTCTTTCTCTTTGTCAGTCCTCCTGTCTGTCTTTGTTCATATGTCTTTTCTATAATTATTATGTGCACCCAACCTGAATAAGTTATTTTCAATATGCATAGTTTGCTAAATTCCTCGATCCAAACACACGACACGGGAGTGATTTGCACCGTTTGACCAACCCCCGTGCCATTACGTACCAGACATCGTTGCATCGGATTGACCAATGAGTCACCATGTTCTAGCGGAAAGTATGCACGGACATACATTGTCAATAAGTCTCTTAAGTTATGCCATTTTGCAACAAAAATGCATTGGCCTGAGAATGCGTGTATATATGCTTATAGTTTCAACTCGTATATCTTGAGCTTGTCACTTAGTGCGGTTCATCTGGGTTCACTAATGTAAATCGCTGCAATCGCACACACGAGTTCACTTCAGGGAAGTATACGGTGCAAGCTGACAGAGTCTATATTGACTTTGATTGAGTTTATGGTCCGTTCCTTTTGCCTCTCCTGTATAGTTCGCTCATCATCTTTATCAAATTATATATATACTAGTCATCTCTTTCCATTACAAACTGAAGTCTCTGGTCCATTCCACCTGGTGTGCCTTTCCACATCTCTCAATGCATGGAAACACAACCCAGTGCACCGTATAGCATGCATCTTTGTCTATATAGCCTACTTCCCTGTCTATACTCTTCAAGCGAAAGTTTGTATTTTACCATTCGGATTTGACGCAGCGCTCGTCTGTGAAGTGACGATGAATATACACAGGGCTATAGAATGAGGATTGAGGACACTGCGTGTGGGCCATAATACGTCTCTCTACATGTTGCCCCACCAGAAATGACGGGTACTGGAATGTTCAAATGCCGTCTTAAAGACACTTGTTCCGACTGGCTTTGGTCTACCAAGTATACGAGTACATATATAATCGTGCATTGCACTGTTGGTATACGAGTATATATCATGCATTGCACCGTAAGTGGTATATGCATATAGTGAGTAGTGACGCACCAGAATTACAGTGCGGTATGGTATTCTATGGACATGTATATCTATACATGCGACTCCCAGAAGGGAATATGGGACTCGGCAGACATCCTTACTTTATATCGCAAGTGTTAATATAATTAAATGTCAACATTCCGCTGCCATGGATGCATTTACCCAACGCAGTTGAACTGTGAGATAAACCGTAACAGAATAGCATCACCCGTAACAGACAAACATATCTCGGTAATTAACACTGAGGCGCAACGGTAGAATAATGTCGAAGATGTCACTGGTCAGTTTAGAATTAAATTCTGCAGTCATCGGTCATCAACGGGTTAATTAAATCGATTTATATCTACCAAAGGTTTAGACATAAAGTTCCCCCATTCAGCAAGATATCAATTATAGCCAGGTACATTTGTGTAGAGGAATTCAATCCCATTGGACGCAAACTAACAGTTCCATTCTTCTTGTTGTTCTACAGGAATAACTCCCGTTTCGAAACATCGGTCTTAATTGTCATTTGTTCTCCTCTATTTGATTGCCCGGTTTAACTTTCTAATTTCCGAATGTCATCGCTGAGGTGTTTAAGTTACTTACTCAGCAATGCGAATTATAAGTTCACTTATCAATGTGTCAAGCCAATCTAGTCAGCGTTGACCCGTAAGCTGTCATCGATGTACAACCCAATATATAACGCCCAAGTTAAACAGATCTAACCGCTATTGTGATAAGTATCTTACACGTTGTATAACCACCTGCATGCTTCTGGCATCTCTGATCTGTATCGCGGTGTCGACCTGGTCTCTCCGATGAATGATATAGTTTTCACTGCTATTCATTTCACTCAAAAATGACCTACGACTGATTTGGTTATGGGCTCTAGATTACAATAGTATAGGCGGTGTAGGCTTATAGTATAATAGGTCTTTACTAAATGCAACGGTACTATATGTCTATGCGGGCTTCTTAGTAACCTATGTA
>JACEVL010000822.1:47500-190000 GCA_020284085.1 Aporrectodea caliginosa
AAGTATTTGTAATGATTAATAGCGATTAGTAATGATTAGTAATGATTAGTAATGATTAGTAAAGCCTTTAATTCTCGCGTGAATTCTCTTATATATACTCTTGTATCGGTTTTGCATTGTACTGTATTGTGCTGTATTGTATTGTATTGTATTGTATTGTGCTGTATTGTACTGTATTGTACCGTATTCTATTGTTTTGCTGTCTTTATTGCTGAAGCCATGATGATGTGACGTCACATGCATACTTATTACTTATACATAAAAGTTGCCTCACCACAGTTAGACCGATTTTCTGTGTATAACATACAGTTTTCTCTAAATATACACATAATGATTCTGTGTACAACATACAGTTTTCTCTAAATATACACATAATGATTCTGTGTACAACATACAGTTTTCTCTAAATATACACATAATGATTCTGTGTACAACATACAGTTTTCTCTAAATATACACATAATGATTCTGTGTACAACATACAGTTTTCTCTAAATATACACATAATGATTCTGTGTACAACATACAGTTTTCTCTAAATATACACATAATGATTCTGTGTACAACATACAGTTTTCTCTAAATATACACATAATGATTCTGTGTACAACATACAGTTTTCTCTAAATATACACATAATGATTCTGTGTACAACATACAGTTTTCTCTAAATATACTCATAATGATTCTGTGTACAACATACAGTTTTCTCTAAATATACACATAATGATTCTGTGTACAACATACAGTTTTCTCTAAATATACACATAATGATTCTGTGTACAACATACAGTTTTCTCTAAATATACACATAATGATTCTGTGTACAACATACAGTTTTCTCTAAATATACTCATAATGATTCTGTGTATAACATAAAGTTAAAACGAACTGTTGCATTATGTTCGTGCTTGGCTATTTCTTCGTATTTCAGGCAATTAGTCACAATAGGTAGATAATAGAGTTCCCTGCGGCCAAACAAGGTCATAGGAAGGACTTTTTACACTCACAGAAGCCGTCGCATAAAACAGACACTTAGAATACTTACAGGCAATGAAGGGCCCTTCTAGATCTCGGCCCATAAACGGGGAAAGGTAATGACACACGGGTGTGGGATCTTTAGGTTGACGATAGGCCGTAAAAGGGCGATCATGGACGACAGACCGTTTCCCTCTTCTCGGCATGCAGTTCTGAAGACGAGGGCTCTTCAGAGGTCAAAGGTCGACCGGATGTATACGAACACGTGGCGGGCGACAGGACGAACGGTGTCACCATCTTCAGGGCGCTTTCCGTGACATAGGCCTGTGTGTCTGATTGTGGGCCTAGTTTAGACGCTACGACACAAACAAATACAAGCAGTCAACAATATTTATACTAATAATGCATAATATTATGTTCACTTCAAAGTAATATCTAGTAGCTCTTACTAAATGTGTAAACAAATTAATTGTATTTATTGACACCAGATAAAGCAGACAGTTCAAGTATTCACTGATCTATTGCTTATGCTAACCAAACATTTGAACTGAACCACCTTTTGTTTTACTGTTACAGTTACTAAAGAGTCCTGAACAATGCAATTCCACTTTTTACACTCATACTTCAACTCAAAAGTTCTTTTGTTTCAATATAATAGATTATACACGGCAAACGATATCACATATTAAATTATGCTCCTACAAAGCCAATAAGCTAATGAGCTATATAGGCTTTTTATACAGAACATTTCAATAAAACAAAGTTTTTCTACATTGTTCATATTTGGTCTTTAAACCTCTCAAAACTCCTCATATTTGATTACTAAATGATCATAAGTTCAATGTTCATAGATTTACACTAATTCATACCAATAGTTAGGTCATGAACAGGTTGAAAGCGTTTGTCTGTGAACTGCAACAGCAAACATGACTTGCCGACCGCTACAAAAGAAACACTAAATTGATAGAATTTCATAAATCTCAATGTAAACAGTAAATCTTATCCCTGACCCAAAAGTGCTAAACTAGGACCCCTTATATGACACACATTCACGTATCCAGGCCCTAAAGTCACAAGCACAGCAGTACAAACGGGGCAAAATTATTACCTTGGCTGATCATGCATAAACAATATGGCCACCACAGACTGGAAGAGAACAGAGCACTGCAAACTCCTTCGGCATAACACATGCTTCCAGTAACTCAACATATCTGATGGATGGTGGTCTTATTCCAATCTGGAAAACTTGGAAAATGGCATTCTTATTCGTTTTATTGTTGTGCTTGAACAGAACTTTGTAGAACTTCAGACAACTATGAGGCACCCACAAACGTTAAGAACATGTGGATGAGTAACTTGGAAAGGAAACTGAAGTGACAATTTGGCTCTAGTTACAATTTGTTTCTTCCATATCTACAGGTGTTTGCCTGTTGAAGCACATTTCTTCTTCAAAACCTTTTCTTCAACATTTTTATATGTATCTCAGAAACTTACTAAACTGAGTAATCTCCTTCAGGCAATAACAGTTGTTTGCCAACATGTCATATAGTGTATGCTAATCTTTGATTGCTAGGTTAATCATTGATTGCTATGCTAATAATTGACTGTTATGTTAACCATTGATTGCTTAATATTTGCACTGCATTCTTTTCTAGTCTGGGCTGTTAACATATAATCAGCTGCATGAAGGCAAAAGTCACAGTTTACCTAAGCTGCTTAAACTTTTTATGCAAATTCATCTATTTGTATAATATAACTATCCGATTAATAATAATAATACACTGCTTTAACTGAACATCTATAGAAAAGACTATCATAAACTTTGATGATGCATTGTAATGATAGCTCTAACTGTTTTGCTTAAGTCTTTGTTACACAACTGTGCATGAACATGCTTCATGGTTCAGAACCACTAAAATGAAACAACTACAAAGTCTCTTCTTGTTTCTCATTTCTATGAAACTGTCAACCAGCTCTCATGTCCATCAGCTTAAAGAAGTCATACTTGTCATAACATATACAGCAGCAATGGTACATTGAAGACAATTTTCCCCGGCTATTAGTAGGCTAATCATGCATATTTTTGGCAACTCATTTCAGTGCATGTAAACGCAAATCGCTCATGTGTATGACGTGGTGGCTGGTAGCTCTCCACTCGTCTTTCACTGTAAAGTGTGCAGGTTTGTGCACCCTCAGAAACTGCTGCCGTACGGACCATAATGAAGCCTATAATGCATAATTCTGAAGCCAACCATTGATGCTTTGTCACTGTATTGTAACGTAAAATCAAAATCACAATAATTCAACACTTCCGACACCTTCGACCGTTACTTTTTACAGGTCTACGAATACGAAAGCTCCCCATTCGCCCAAGAATTGGGTCGCTGCATCAGAAAATATGAAAGCTTCTGTAATAATTAATTCAACTTCGTGTCATGGATCAGTACACTGTTGGTCCGCCTCCGACGTATATAGGAATGCTGTCATTTTGTAGACAAAATAATCACAAAGATACATCGCAGATGAAACTCAAACGCATCCAGTATATAATAGATTGCACGCGTAATTAAGAAAACTAATATAAAACTTAATTATACCCGTATCTCCGATGATTATATATTTGAAAAGGTAGGAATAAGCCATTTTCTTCTCTTAGAGAACTACGAGATGTGTTTATGACGGACGAAATCATGGATATTAGATGAACTTCCGGTTTCTTTTCATCGTTATTGTTATTATTATCATAATATTATTCATTGCCGGTATCCTCCTTGTCATCTACCTCGTCATTTTCATACAAATGGAATTTTATCTCTTATTTATATTATTTTTATTTTATTGTTGAGACGGAAGAAAGATGTGCAAATATATCAAAACAGCATTAATACGTCGAGTTCCTTACCCGTGTATTCGAGGCGTAAAACAACTACTTTTTAAAATACGTAATTTGTTAGGGTTTAATATTTCCACCATACGAAGTAAATAGGCCTACACATCTAACTCAGTTTCGGTTCAACGTGATAATTATGCTTAAACAACCAAATTGCCGCGAAGTGAATTAAGCAGAATTTATTTTTCCACAAAATTTTTTAAGTGAAGATGAAAGTCTCAATTCTCATTTTTACCAAACAGGAAGAGACCTATTTGGGTCTGTTGGCTATAAGTGCTTTTTAGGTTTTTAAACTTTTTAGACTACAATCTAAACCTAGCTAAGACCAAAGATTCTTGCGCCCTTGCATATTAGGCCTACACTGCATGGGTGCGCGCGCGATTTTCTAGTGGTTAGGCCTATAGGAGACCAATCATCGACGTAGGCTACCTGCATGGTAAGCTTATATTATAGGCTACGTCCGTATGGGACTAATAGCTAGCGTACCGGTACTGGACTATAGCGGCCGAGAGGTGAATGGTTCAAACCCCGCTATAGGGCAGTGTTTTAGTTGTCAAAAACTAACTGGGGGGGTCGAAAATTTTGCAGATTTCGAAGGTACACGATCACAGGTCTAAATTAAATTTTAATGTTGTTAATTTTATGAAACAACTGACGACTCTTGAGATATCTTAGTTTCTTCTTTAAATTTATCTATGCGACATAACAAAGGAATTACATAATCATAGGGGCGTAGCCAGGAAAAAATTTCAGAGGGGGTTTTAACCAGGGCTTTTTTTAGCGTGCAGTTGTACACAAAATGTGCAGTTGGAAATCAATTTGTGCAACTGTAAAAGCAATTTTGTGCAGTGAAAAATTGAGGAAAGTGTCGTTACTACCCCCGGTCGTCAACTTTTCGTGATCCCCCCCGGTCATCAACTTTTTCGTGACTAGGTTATGCAGTTCTAAAAATTCCTTAAAAAAAGCCCTGGTTTTAACTTTTAAGTTTTCGGGGTTTTCCATTGGAAACGGTCGCATTTTTCTACATATTTAATTTTTAATAACATGATAATGCATTTATTTTGGGGGTTGAACCTGTAAAATCACCCCTAAAAACGCCCATGCATGACCACATAGACAAAACACCTGGTTTTGGAAAGTAATTCAATAACACAAACCATAATGCATAGGTTCTTACACTATACCCGGTAGTTTACAAAAATAATTTTGGACTATGTTTTGTAATTTCTTTTTTCTTTGGTAACCCAGTGGCTTTGTCAAAAGCACCATGTCTGCCAGCTTTAAGACAAGAAATAACATATTTTTCTACATTCCATGCAGCTAGAGGTGGACCATTGATGCCAATCATCAACAGATCATTCACTGAACTCACCAGAAGCCTGTTTCTTCCACTAGTGTGACATAAATTCATCTGACTGAATCCTCTTTCACACTCAGCAGATGAAACAGGTAGAACTTCCAACAAAGTAATAAGTGGCTGTAATTTCTGCCTAAGCATTAAACCATCGCTGTTTTTAAGCATAGAATATTCAAGCAAAACATCAGCTGCGTCAGAATTACTCATTCCAAACTCTACTCAATGCAATATGTCTTTCTCCACACACTAAATAGCCTCAACCATGTGCTCGAACTAAGAGGAAAAGGAAATAAACGTGTTACAGAAATTGGCTTTCACCTTAATTACATGTATGTAGGCTGGTTCTCCGCTCTCAGTCACAAACAATAACAGTAAGTAAGTAACTAATTTACTTAAAAGTAAAGGAATTGGGCTATATATTCTTTTGTACTTGATGACAGAGCAACAGCCGGGGGGTCAAGACCTGACCCCCCCAGCATCTTTCAGTTACTTAGCTGAGGGGTTGGAAAAAGAACTGGGGGGGTTGAACCCCCCCAACCCCCCGACAACTAAAACACTGTATAGGGCAGAAGGACGTAGACCCTATCGAAATATCTGCTCTACTTTCGCCCCTAGCGAGCTCAGAGTAAAACAGACCGTACACTATCAGTTGGTAGTTCAGACGGTGAGGGACAGAAAAAGGGTGTATGGCCACCATACACCCTTTTTTGCCGAGGCGAACAAATCGCTAACAAATCATAAATAGGGGGCTGCCTCTCGGGTTAGCTTATGATAGGCCTACAGGCCTACTATAGCACTGGTCTATAGGCCTACAAGTAGCCTATGAAGTCCTTAAATGGCGTGGCACCCATTAGCAGCGGTGGTGCAAAATGAGCATAGTCGAAGCCATACGTACTACATAAAAATCTGTGGGCTATACTTAAATTTTACTGCTTCTCTTCTGTTAAACGATCAATCTATGCATCACTAAATTTTGGGATCTCTTATAATTAGGCCTACGTTTGTTGACTTTAGCTATGGGCTACATAAGCGCAGTTGCCTACGTAGGTTAATTAATTCGTTAAATCTAAGCTTCAGATATATATGCCGCTCGGCGCTCATAAGAGTAGGACTATATATATGTCCAATCCCTATCACCGGCATGCCCATATGGAGTCACGCACATTCCAATGTGGGTCCCGTATAGAACCAATATGGTTCCCATCTGATGCCGATGAAAATGCTGGCAGGGATTGGTCCAATGTTTTTTGCTGTTGGGGGTTGGCGGTTGGGGTTCAGCCCATATAGCTCTTCTTGTTATTAACCCATAGATCTCATAATTGAAAATGTTGGGGGTCAGGTCCTGACATCTTTCGCTTTTGAGGTGATCCTAAAATGCGCTTTATGAAAGTCAAGATTCATATAGGCCTATCCATATAATTTATAGGCCTATAATTAAAATTGTCGTGATGTCACAATAAAGAAGATAATTATCAACAACTAACATCTTCTCAATAACGCCTTCTCACACGAAAAGCATATGGCCTAGGCCGAGTATAATTTTTATTATAGTTTCAGGATCAGTTTGTAAGTGTCAACAGATCAGTATCACCACAATGCCAATTAATTAGTATTACTGTGAACAGGTTTCTCATCCCATTATGGAAAAACAGTTTATTATAGATGTTGATTAAAGGTCTCTGTCCTGGCAGCCTTTTCATGGGCATTAGATGGGACCCATAATTATGTAAGTTCTTAGCCGGCCCCATAGACCCATAGCCTACATACTGGAATATAGGTACTACATAAGGCCCATGTGGACATGCTGTCAAGGGTGAAGTCACTGCACCACACGAGGTTGCATTGTGAACATATCCATGCCATGGGCGTTGCATGGGAACCATGTGGACTCTATACAGGTCCAATATGGAACTATGGGTCCTGCATGGTCTCCATGTGGACATGCTGGTAGGCTACATGCCGGCCTATCATAAATGGGTCACAATGGTTTCAACTGCTACGTAATTGAGACGTAGATCATCTCCACTTCTTCGTTCTTGCATCATTCGTCCACGGTCGGCTGAAAAGTCTTTTCTCGAAGACGAATTCCGTTTTCTTTTGACGAGATAGAGAAGTATGGCGACCAGAATAAAACAAACAGCTTCGAAGATGGCTGGTGCACCAAGCGTTAAATATCGGAACCAAGTCGTACTGAAGTGGAGACAAGCACCATCAGTTTGTTCCCATAGCAGACAAGAGGAGTCGACCAAGTAACCCGATAGAATGGAACTTGGTATCAGACCTGAAGACATTAAAAGACAACAAATTAGCAGAACTTCAAGCAGCATAGTTTAAGGTTCTGTTTCTATAGAACAAAAGCATACGTTTCACGTGGTTTCGACCACAGCAATTAATTAACTTTAACTAAAAGACCTCTTTTGAGGTTGATCTGGTCACTGCCAGCAGGCCCATATGAAGCCCATGTGGGGTCCATGCATGTCCTCATACGGGATTCGTATGGAGCCCATATGGGTCTAATCTAAAGCCAACAAACTATTGCTGGCAGAGGTAGGCCTACGTAGTCCTTTTATTGACCTAAGATAATTGGAGAATTCCGAAGACATACACCTCTGATATTATTCTTGTTGTTAATTAACGGGAAGTACAATGTTAATAAGCAGGAAGTACAGGTTTACCAACCGAATACGTTGAAAGCAAACGAATTGATGCCGAAAGCGGTGGACCTTTCATCGTCGCTAACGATTCTTCAAAGAGAACAAAACAGCGAAGGATTACCATGGCCTGCAAATCTTTATGTGCAGTGTTGGTAAATTAACGTAGCCTACTTGTCGTAACTTCTAAATAGCTTCGAAGAACGCGTTAATTAATCAGAGTAAATGATACAGGAAGTTCAATTAGAAGTTTGTCGCCTGAGGTGATAAATCACTGCTTGATCTTCTGGATGTTGACCTGATTACGGCTTGGGTTTGGTGTGCCATCGGATGATGCCTTGTGCATTAGACACTGGCGCAATAGACATTGCTAATTACATTACATTAAGGTCTACCCTGGTGATAATACTACATAGCTATAATGCCAAAGTCCAAACGGCTTATGGGAGACTATTATCCAACCCATGGAACTGTTATGTTAGTCCTTTACTTTGTCCGGATGAACTCAGTGGGCCTATACTATCTTTCAGCAGATGCTGCTATCAGTTTACACATGCTTCTAGACTGCAGACAGTTCAATTTGCTATTTTGCAGTCTGGCTTTTCGTCTTGTCTTGAGAATTGTCATCCTACCCACATCTGGATTAAAAGTGACGCTCCCCAATCATAGTCTTTAATTCTTATGGGAACAACCAGTCATTTATGCACAAGCAACTATAGTATATACTCTTTAACCTCACAAAGTAAACCCCTTAAAAGTCTTGGGAATGTCCAAACCTTTTAGATCCAAAGTCAAGCTTCCCGGTCTTAATCGATAAGTTCAAGATTGATTGTTCGTTTTAATCCGCTGGAAATTCACGTAGGTCTATCTGATCTTCACAACACCGTGAGCAGTAGCAGCATCAGCAGCATCAGCAGCATCAGCAGCAGCAAGAACAGAAACAGAGCACCAGTAACCTAGCAGTACCTGATGTATTGTATACCTGAAATTGACGATGGTTGCTGGTACCCTGGACGCGGTTGCCATGAGCGACATGACGAATAGAATCGCAGCAAATGGAATCAACAAATTGGATGCGGAGAATGACGATGAGGCTGTTGCATCACAGATTCCTGGAAGAGCAGTCGATCGCTCTCGGTAGTCAGTGGCTGACAGTTGTACACATCCGCAGCCAGTAAGAGTCTGGATCAAAGAGTTTCACATACACTTGTTATTATAGTGTAACTGGTAACGTAAAGGCTATGTCTCGTGCAAAGCATTTGCGCAATAGCTCGTTAAAACGTCCCTGCTTTGTGAAATTCCCGTTGCTCCTCGCCAGTGAAACTTTTGTTTTATATCATTCGCGAGATAGCACCGGTGTCATACGTTGACTGTTCTAAGTGTAGTAAAGCGACCGTTGACCAAGCGTTGTCCAGTGTCCACGTATAGAAAGAAACTGATTCGTAAGTCAGTGGTTGTCCGACTCTATGAGTAGCTGCACAATGGTTTGCTGGCTGACTGTCTCATTGGCTGGCTTTGTGGCCAGCTGACTGACTGACTAACTGACTGATTGACTGACTGACTGACTGTCTTCGTTCACGCACGCACTCGCTCATTCATTCACTCGCTCACCTCATTGATTACGTCTTTGCAACCGGCAAAACATCCTGAAAAATACGTCAGTCCGTCACTTCCACAGACAGGAGCGAAGAACTTCCGGCTAGTGGAGCATGCGCAGTGACTGTTGCATTCAGATTCCACCGTAAACCTACAGCAATTACAATATGTAAATGTTAAGATGAGGGTTGCATCGTTATAGGAGTAGTGTGCGACTTTTGGAAGCAGGAACGTAGTACTTAATATAAACTAATGTGTAGAACCTGGTGCGATTATGGAATTCTTGAACTTGCAAGTAAGTCTAATTTGCGATTTAATTTAACTCGTACTTGAAAATATAAAACCGTGAACAGTTACATTTACATTTAAGATCAGAATACTATAGCCTATTCTGCTTTTCTCAGCGCCTCTGTCATGTTCCTTTATAGGGCATGCCTTTCTTAGAGCGCTATATAAGTGCTCAGTCGCAAATACATACCTTGAACAGGTAATAGAAAGCCCTTTCACATGTTCAAGTGACCTCCTATTACATTTGTCTGTCTTTCTGTTATACGATTAATGTAATGTAACGTAATCATTCCGGACCTGTTGCTACGTGGATCTCGTTGACCGGCCATCTGTATTTCCGGACACCAGATGAAGAGGACGATGACTACGATGAGGCCCATGAGAAGTGTTCCGCTTGACAAGAGCATCAGTCTGATGGCATTCGCTAGGGGGCGTCGACGCCTATGACGCAGGCGTGACATGATCAGACCCCCGCAAAACGAACCCAGGGCACCGGGAACAGCCGAGGCTAAGCCTACAACATACACAGGTACAGACAGACATTATTTTCTCAACTAGCAATAACCAAGCCTCGGATGAACCTCATCGGCTATGGCACTGCCACTGCGCAAAACTCCGCCACTTCCCTACCTGTGGTAGTGCCAGTCCCAAGCCTGGAGAAAGGAGGAGAATCTACAGGGCGACACTAATCAACTTTGTTATGACACAGTGTCGTTAAGCAGCAACGAAGACAGACATTTCTGATATCCCATTATGAGACCTTGTGACATCAACAACAAGATGATGATTATGATGACGACGACGATGATGATGATGATGATACTGATGCTGATGTGTTGCTGATGCTGCTGATAATGATGATGATGATGGCGGCGGTGGTTGCTGTGATGGTGATGATTGTGTCACGCTGTACTGCCCCTCATGACTGACCGGCGATGATGCTGGCTGCTGAGGCTGACCGGCTGAAGACGATTTCGATGAAACGTACGACGTTCGTCTGGACTCCGGTGATGACGAAAGCATCGCAGACCGTTTGCAAGAGATTGACCAAAAACAAAGGATTCCTCACAAAGAGACTCACAGTTGTCCGACCGAATTCTGCACAGCATATTAATTATTGCCATTGTACTACGTACAGGATGATCCTACATTATGACGATTTTTGTATGGAACAACGGGTTCTTACAAGACCCAGTGATGTCCGCTTGACAGTAGTTGAACAGCACATCATATTATAGACTACTAACAGTAAGACCCCAACGTAATAAGGACTCATTGAGTAATAGTTAGACAGACATATACACAGACATGTAGGCTGACTGGCCATTCAACCACAAACCGAACGACCGTAACGATAAATGAAGCGATTGATTGATAAAAATTAAATGATTGATTGATTCACTGACCTATTGGTTTAATATAATTCATTCTAGTATGAGGAACTATCTAGAGGATCAATTCTGTTTGAAGAGCGGAGTGAACGATGCGGGAAGGCTGAAAGAGGCCGGAGTAATACATCGGTTAGATATTACGGGGCAAGACCCCGTTGTGCCTTGAAGACCAGAATGACTAATGTATGTATGTATGTATGAGCACCTGCTATAGCGCCCCTTCAAGATTTCTACTCAGAGGCGCTCCGGACTCTGACAATCGGAGTTTCACGCCGAAGCGCATGAGCAATTGCGAGTGAAGGACTTGTCCAGGGTCCCTACGCGGCGGCTTGAGTTGGATTCGAACCCGCAACCCTCCGGTTGCAAGGCACCGAACATACCCCTATACACCACCGCGCCCCACAATATAATCTAATGTATAGAATGACCTTTGACTTCCGCTTTGAAACTGAGATGATCTTGTCGTGGTCCTCTGGCTGGCGGCGCTTCATTGAAGTTGTTTGCAGACGTCGGTAGATGGCTGTGGGAGGAGGTGGAGGTCGTTGGGAAGATACAGAGCAGAAGAGACGCCAGCATCAGTACCGCACCGCTCACCAGGTAACCAAGCCACCAACAACCAATCCATGTCGCATCAGTTGGCGCCTCAACTGGCGCTTCACAAACAGATATTTCACAGTAAAGTCTGCTCTTCCAACAATAAACATTAACGATTACCATTAGCCTATCTATGCAGTCCAAGATTGAATCGATTTCTTGATCTATACGGAGGACGCACCTCCACCTAATTCCTTCCCTCCTACCGCCGCTTTCTTCTCGTCCATGGAAACCTCTGTAACCGGCTGCCCTTCGTCAACTTATATTGGACTCCACCTCGAAGTCGTGTGAACTAAGCTTAATCTCTCCATTTCTAAATAAGGACCTTGTTGATGACTTTGTTCCGTTTGCATTTTACAATTTCCATGACCCAAGATTCTGCAATTCCTTAGATAGACGCCAATTTCCAGTTACTCGTTTTCCAGCATCTTCTAATTTATAAATTCTATAAATAACCTGCCTTCTGGTTTGAATGATCTATGGGGTTTCGAACTTTTTCAATGAAGCCTGCCTAATGATTATATAATTATGAGTCATTATTGCAATTTTACTCAAAGACCATCGACTGTTGTTTTGTTAATTTAGACGAATTTCCAGTTGAGTTTAGCGGCACATTGCTATTCATCAATTCTATAAATAACCTGCCCTCTGGATGATCTATCGACTGATAATAATTATTAATTATTAATTATTATGAGTTATTGCAAATCAAAGCTATATCAATAACGGCGCTATAGATTGGGTCTATATATTAGTTTAATTTAGCAATGCATAACTTACGAAAGAGCAATGTTTCTGGAAGGGCAAGACAGACGGCAGATAGCGTCATTCCTACGATGGGACCAACGGAATAGATGCTGGTCATGACACCTGAAAAGAGTAAAACGATAACGATGAATAGACTAAGTATTAGAAATGTATTGTAGCTACTCCCTAGCTTGACTTTTTTGAAAATGAAAAAACACAGCTGTACCTACAAAGTCTTGTTGGCCTTGAAATCCATCCTAAAAGTTCATCTTTCCTGGATTAAATGACCCTCCCCCATCAGCTACTAGCTTTACTTCTGAAAATGAAGCCTAGATGTACTGTGCTAAGTCTGTGTTGGTCATCAAGTCTATCCTGATTCCTAAAAGTTCAACTTTCCTGGATGCTATAGAAGTTCTCGTTTTCTTTATAGGAACTCAGAAGCTCAGAATGCAATCGATCGAAAAGGATTAGACCTATGAGTCTTTTCTCTTGGTTTTCGAACGGCTCCACCCTCGAATTTTTCATGCACACCAATTTTGCTTTTCATTCGCCATCAACTGATGTGTTAACAATTATTACAGAGAAGCTATAGAAGTTTTCGTTTTGTTTAGGAACTCAGAAGCGCAGAATGCAATCGACAGATAAGGATGGTCGGTGAAAATGTTGAACGACTGATGGAATATGACTTTTTGTAAATTAATTATAATTACCTGTATAGAAAGCGGACTTGGAACCAGACGTATATTCGTCGACGTACGACAGACTCAGGGCAAAGATTCCCGAACCTCCGACTCCTTTGATTAGATGAGCAATCAGGAAGACGTAGAAGACCAAGTGAATCCCTTCTTCCGTCTCTTGCACCTGTCCATTCCCAAAGTCTGGTGATGATGATGACGACGAGGAAGAGGGGGAGAAGGAGGAGTAAGAGGAGGGGAGTGAATGGTAGGGAGTAGCTATGCTTGAAGAAGATGAGGAGGGTAAGGAAAATAATGGAATAGATGAGGAAGAAAAGGCAACTGAGGCGGAACTGGAAGCAGAGGTGGTATTCAGGTCAGAAGAGAACTTCTCAGAACCACACAGATTGCTTTGTGTAGACTTCATCATCGCACTTGTCCCGTTGGAACTGATTGCTGTTGAAGAAAGCGGTGACGATGACGCAAGAAAGAAGTGCGGTGTAGCCATTAGGAATCCTGCAACGGCCGCAAGAAAAACGGAGAGGCTGAGGGTTCGAAGTCTGTTGACCTTTCGACCGAAGTAGGCGACGAAGACGACGGCGCTGATGTGTCCGATGTCGTTGCCACTCCTTATGAGACCAGTTCTGAAGCTGGTCAAGGAAAATCGTCGCTCCAGTGTCCGAACAACACCCGTTGTATAGACGGTCATCGAGACATAGCACAGGGCAGCAGTACAAGTCACAACCATAAACAGATACAGTCTTCTTCTTCTTTCTCTTGTTTCAACTCCACGTGTTTTGTCTTCGACTCCTCCACTTGGTTCTCTTCTTACTCTTGTTTCAACTCCACGTATTTTGTCTTCGACTTGTCCTCTTGTTTCCAATTTTCTTCCTTCTCTCTTTTCCATTTCTATCGCTTCGAATTCTCGTCCTTCCTCTGCGTTTCTTCCTTTATCTGCTCTAGCTTGCTCATCTCTTTCTCCTATTTCGAATCTTACTGTCATATTTCCCATGATTTTTTCTTTTCTCCTCCCATCCTTCTGTCTTACCCGTTCTTCTGATTTACCTCTTTCTTCTTCACTTCCAATCGATCTTTCGTCTTTTCCATCCACTTGTTTGCGCTCATTTGTTCCACGTTCCGCTGTTTCTCCTGCTTCCAGTCCTCTTAATCTTCTTTCCGCTCTTCCCTCTGTCCCTCCTTTTTTGGAACCTTTGACTCCAGCTTCTTCCAAACTTCTTGGTTCTCTGATTGTTCCTCTGTCTCTTTCCTTAGGCCTATAAGTTCCAGTTCCCTCCTCATCCGTGGGAAAACCTGTTTTATTTCCTCTCCCTCTTCTAGTAAATTCTTCCTGACCTATTTCTCTTCTTCCACCCAAATGTTTCATCTTCTCTCTTTTTACTTCAGGCACTTGAGAGTTCCCTCCTCTTCGCTTCCCACCTTCTTGTTCTGCGTCCGCTGTAGTTTCGCTTGTTCCTTGTCGAAACTCTACTCTAATTTTACTACGATCATCTGACTTCATATTTTATCCTCTATAACTCTTTGATCCGTACCATATAATTAATGACTGTCGTGATACCGAAGTATATCTAAGGCGATAATCATCAACGCATCAGAAAGGCCGTTTTATTTCACCGATAGGCCCTAGTCTCATTTTAAACCAGTATTCGGCTAGCTCCAACAGTCGGCATGTTCTTTACTTTAGTAGGATAAACTTCTGCAGATATTTACTTCTACAGCTTCAAATCGATACTGTATCGCCAAAAGCGATGAATGTAGGCCGTCGTACAGATAGAGGGAATTTAACCCAGTTTAAATTCTCCATCGTATTAAGCGACATAGGCCCATATATCGTAGAAGTGGTTAGCCTATCTGAAAAAATCAGATAATGCTTACTCAGGATTATAAATGTCAATGTAAATGTGCACGTTTTCCATAGCAACTTTATGGCCTCGATCATGCTCGTTTTTCAAAGAACTAATCGAGTGACACCCTTTACCACCGCTGTACGTTTGAAGAGTGTCACACTCTTTAAGGTCACCGTGCTAGCCCAATTATGTCATCATTATTAATATGGGAGTGTCATCGTGGACAGGCTCAGCAGGAACCCTGAAAAAGCTGGCAAACGTGGGCGGCGATGTGGTATCAGAGCCAGTCCTAAGCCTGGAACTCTCTTTAAGGGAGAAGCGCGAAGGTCGAACGGATGGGTGCAGATACTCCGTTCGTAAAGAAAAATACGAATGAAATCCAATGCAAGCATTGGACTCCAAAAGGGCCTCGGCCCATGGATCCGATGCAAGCGTTGGACACCTACGGGCCTTCGGCCCATGGATCCCTGATGATGATGATGATGATGATGTTATCGTTATAATCGTCAATATAATGTAATGTAATCACAGATTTATTTAGCGCCTCTTCAAGAGAAACTCATCAGACGCGGTCTCGACCTAACGATGGAAAACCAGGCTCAATACAGTTGTTGTCTATTCCGCGTCCGGAATAGAGATGAAGATAGACCAAGAGGCTTTTGTCGTAAGAAGCTACGTTACCTATTCCAGAAAGTTGGACCAATGCATACACAGCGAGGCTCCATCGCTGGGCTGTGGATGTTCTGGATGGGGGAACAACCTGGTCACTCTGAACAGCAGAACGTAGAAATCTGTGCACAGGAATGAATGAGACCGACATACACAACTCCCTGAGATAGATTGTGAGGCGCGGTGGTGTAGAGGTATGTTCGGTGCCTTGCAGCCGGAGGGTTGCGGGTTCGAATCCACCTCAAGCCACCGCACTAGGGATCCCTGGGCAAGTCCTTCACTCGCAATTGCTCATGCGCTTCGGCGTGAAACTCCGATTCAGTGTCCGCGCTGTAGTCGGGAGCGCCTCTGAGTAGAAATCTTGAAGGGGCGCTATATAAATATCTGAAATGAATGAATGAATACAGCACAGCCAACAAGGCAATAACGCATAAGCAGTAGGATCTTATACTCAACGAGTTTGTGCAACCGCAGACAGTGAAATTCTTCTCGCATTAAGCTGGATTATAATGTCCACACCTACATGTACATGTAGACATAGCCCCAATCAACGAGCATGTATAGTTTCATAGTTTCATGTTGTAGGCGTATACAGTTGTATAATCTCAACACTTTCGTATATTGGGGCTATTGTTAATTGGTCAGGTATAACAATAAATATGGGGGCGCTTGACTGCATATGGGCCTACACATTTGACATAATTTTGATCACGATAGCCAGCATTCCGGAAATAGAACGTTTTGCTTTTATCGGCATGCAATGAGCCAACTTACCTGGACTTTCAAAGATATTCTAGTAAGAAGATTAATGTTCCGTTCTTTCTTACCGAATTTACTGAGCATTTTAAAATACAGCCTATATTTATGTTGCATGTGCTCAATCGTGTATACAGGCCAGAGGCGGTAGGGCCTACATATATGTATGTATGCATATACATATATGTATGTATTATATATTATATATATTGGCCTATACACATATATATTTATAGGGCCTATATATAAAGCATGTGCACTACGATAAACAACAGTGCATGGTCCATGATGAGTTTCTGCTCTGTAGCAGTTGGATTCTTACCATATACATGCTAATGATCCACGTGACCACTGCAGAAGAAGCCTTCTGGATTCTGCAATCGAGGAACTGATCGTGAACTTTAACCTGTCTTCTTACACCGCAATAGCTCTGTTAGCTCAGAGAGAGCGGAGGCTAAAGAGAAGTGGGTGTAAAGAGCGGGGCTGCAGGTGCAGATCGCGCAGCTCGCGAATGCCAACGGTACGAGGCACTCGGACTTTTCCGACTTGGGGTCTGGAAGAGCGTCGTGAGCTCACCCACCGTGGTCGGGGCGAAGTCGAGGCGACCACAGTTTGAAACACATGATGTTTAATTTTATATTAAGAATGGACTCCATCTGCAAATACGAACAGTTAGGCCTATGATAGGCGTATAAATTAATTATATACTCCAGAGCAACGTTTAAATTTTCGTTTGACTAAAAGATGGTGACGGCGCAAATGTGGTCTGAAGCCAAACCCTGTTTATGTATACAAATATCTAGGCCTATATATATGTGTAGGCCTATATATATATGTAAGTTCTTATATATGTATATATATATTAATATATATGTTTGACTTTAGACTTTGAATTAATTGTTGTCATTACTGTAGAAGTCAAGAACTGCACAAAAGACCGCGATTGCGCGAGCCCCAGTGTATATAATATAGTATTATATACAGACGTACGCAGGCCCATGCAGCTAATGCACATCGGTTTCTACTTTCTACACTCCCTGGTCGCTCTGCTCTGCGCTTGGCCAACAGAGCCCTTCTGGTTGTCCCTCGCAAGCGTGGTCCAACTGCTCAATCCAGAAGCTTTGCTTATGTCGGCCCCTCTGCAGTAGTTGGAACCACCTTCCGCATGAATTGCGTCTTGAGCTCCTCAGCCTCTCCCTTCCTCTGTTTCGGAAACGCCTGGAGACCATCTTATTTGTTAGAGACAGCACTGACCTTGATCGGGAGCGCCTCTGAATCTCTGAGTGTCGCTATACAAATGTTCAATTACAATTGCAATTACAAAGGCAGAATTATAGCTTCAGTAGTCAATATATTTGCGAACACTTAGGCCTATAAGACTCAGTAGTAACACGAACAATCGAACATGCCTTAGCATGCTATTAAGTTTATAAAGATCCTTTCATAAATTAAAATTAGTATCAGACCAAGACAGAACTATTATAAACTAGATGTTTGCCCGTCCTAAGACGGTTAAAAACAATTTGAAAATGTGAAGAGATTGTCTATGGCAATGAAGGCGAAAACAGCGTTACACGTCAGACGCACGCTTCAGACGCACCCACGCATAGAGATTTCTGCTCTATTCTATAATTAATGTATAGCCATACTCTATTTTGCCGCAGTGCCGAAAGTTACCGAACAAAAACAATACAGAAATTGTGCTTTTCATGCACTTCCAAGTAGGACAAGAGTTCTTAGGCGTAGGCCTATACGGACTCGTTATCATTTTAGCGAATGTTTTATTATTGATTTTAAAGAAGGCCATGATGCCTTGGATAAAGGCCTGAGTTTTAAACATCATGGGAGCGTTGCAACCCTAATGGTCCCCTAATATGAGTACCGTATCTAAACCTTTGTCAGAATTAATTTGCAAGAAAATGTTCGATCGGATCCTTCTCTCTGCACTGTTAGTGTCCCTCAGGGAACTGTTCTCGGCCCCCAGTTATAATTTGCGATCTTAATTTAACCAATTAGGCGCAAAGCCAATCACTTTGGAGTCCAATAATTACAGCAGTAGGCCTATGCTTGCTGATGATACTCAATTTTTCTGTGCTCAGTCACCAACGGATGAGTAAAGTAAAACTTGAAGATGCCTGTTTTCAGCGCATGCATGGTTATGCTTCAACGGTCTTGCCATAAACCAATATAAGTCTGAGGAAATCGTGTTTGCAAGTGGGGGGGGAAGGGGGGAGAAAATGCACGTGTACCACCCACAATAGTCGCCTTCAAGCTATCCATTTGGGCTCTCGAGCATTTTGTGTTGCTACCCCCAAGGAATTGAATCGATTGCCAATGTTTTTCCGTTGGTCGAACGCCTTTTCTTCTTTCAAGAAATGCCTCAAAGCTCATTTTTCATTGGCATTCAAACATCTGGATATCTTATAGCTACATTTCACCTGGCGACTCACTAACCACGCCTCAGTTTCGCATTTCTCTGAGACTTTGCGCACGTTAAAATTATTCATAATAAAAAAAATAATAATATTATTCGAATGTTTGGCATAAAACACAGAAAGCGTGGAAAGTTATGGATTTTGACCTAGACCGATTAATCGGAATTGACGCATCCTTAGACTACCGATAAAAATACCAAAAGAAGTAATATTTTTGACCAAAAACAATTTCTGTTTTCATTATTATAAAAATAGTAAACTATTTCGGCGACCTCCTGCGGTAATCTTTAATTCTTTATCATTGAAAATCCGTGCAAAATAATTAAGTCGACGCATCAACGAAATTGTCGGACAGTCGGTCTTTGTCTTAAGTCACGTTGTTTAAAATATATGGCATTAATAGACACATAAAATTGTAAAAATTACTAAATTAGTACCTTAGAACCAAATAAAAATAAATATTGTCAATTAATCGGATCGAATCTGGAATCGACAAAAAAGCAGGCCAAATATCCGGAATCGGATATCGGCAAAATAATGACAATCGGTCTAACCCTATTATAGTAGGTACTTATCCATACTTTCCACGCTTTATGAAAGGGCAAATATTTGGCGGATCGGCCGTTTGTGCTTTATGCCAAGCATTCAAATTATAACAGTACACCCAACAGAATTTCTGTTTTGGGGCATACTAAGCTTTGGATCTTCAGGCTGGGTTTCGATCTCTTGGTAGGACTTCAATCTTCATACAGGGTGGGTGGGTTAATGAATGACTTGATAGGTCAATGGGCGTAAGGATTGGTGGGTGGATGAATAAATGAATGAATGACTTGATGGGTGAATAGATGTAAAGATGGATGACCGGATGAATGGATGAATGACCGACGGTCTGACGGGTGGCTGCTGCTGTTTGATGGATGGAGACAGATAGATGGATATGGACTGGTGGATAGGTGGATGGTTAGATGGAGAGCGACAGTTCACTCTCAATCTCTGGGCAGGGCCTAGACGTTCAGATAGGGTGTCTCCCAGTTCACTTCGATGGACTCAAATGGATGAAACAGATGAATGGAGGGATGGATGGACGCATAGATTGATAGATGGATGGATGGACACGGACAGAGAAGCCATTTGGTTCGTGCGTGAATGGATGAATGAATGATAGAATGACTCGATGAGGATGAATTAATGAACGAAGGAATTAATTCAGTGGCGTATACAAAGGGTTTCGGCGCCCAGGGCAAGATTTGATGACTGCGCCACTTTTAATTTTCTTGCTGACTTTTAATCGTTCTTCTCATAGTACTGTGTACCACTGAAAGCTAATTTTGCGCCCCCTTGTGCTGTGCCCGGGGGCGGTTGCCCTCCTCTGCCCCTTCGTTACGCCACTGAATGAATTACTTGATGAGTGAATAAATTGATGGATGGGTAGAGGGTGTGCGTGGATGTATAGATGAATGAATTTGATGGTTGGATGGATGTGCGGATAGATGGATAGATGAATGGATGGATGAATGACATAAGTGGATGATTGAATGAATGGATTGATGGATGGATCACTCAATCGACTAATGGATGGAGGGATGGATGGAGGGATGAATGGATGGATGGATGGATGGATGGATGGATAGACGCTGCCAGACCCAAAGTTCACAGTTCCGTTGACCCCAACCGATCCTGAATGCTCGAAACACACCAGGATCCAGAATGCCAGGAGTGTCGGCTTGAATACCCAGATCGACCCATTGGAGATTTACTCTTCAGAATAGACAATGTGTTCCCTGGAGTTCCTATTGTTATTTCACATGAGGGCGCGGGCGCGGTCAGGTTACTCGGAACGCTTGACAGAGTGAGCATGGCATCACTGGATGACTTGGCCTTGAGCTTCATTTTCTGAACGTCAATCGTCGACTTGTGAAGTGTCCAGAAGCTTTGCCGAATCGTTGAATTTACTCTGACTAAACTGACTGCAGTTGAACACAACGCCAAACTGAAATAATTAAATTTTTGGCGTCAACAAAGAACTGCAAGATTAGATCACAGTACCAATAGTGATAAATTGTACTGTGATAATCTTAAAGAAAATACACATGGAAAATAAACAACCCGAATTGTTGTATAACGTTTCTTACAACATTTAGCAAATAGGGCCTACCACCAGGAGCGTAGCCAGAATTAAATTCAAGAGGAGGCAACTTGGCAAAATTCTGGTTATTGGGGTCATTGGTCAATAAAAGTTCCAGTATATAAAGAAAGCAACTGCCTCCTCGTGCCTACATGTAGCTACGCCTATGGATAGTAGTAGTTCTATACATGCAGTAAAAGTAGCCTAACTGACGCAATCAGCTGTGCCAATGGCTGTTTTTCAATGTGTTTGGTCCAGCAAAACAGGCACCGCGGGAAGTGACAGCGTTTTATAGGACATGGTAGACTGTTGCTTAGAGTGCTGGCCTTGTACGCGGAGAGGCCGGGAGAGCACAGGTTGGAGCCTCCCCTGAGATAATGACTGTATGGTGGACCTCGAGCAAGCTCTTCACTCACAATTGCTCAGCGCCATCAATTGAAATGGTCATTTATGGTGGTGCTAAATAAATGCATTATGATGATGATGATGATGATGATGATGATGATGATGATGATGATGATGATGATGATGATGATGATGATGATGATGATGATGATGATGATGATGACGATGACGATGATGATGATAATAATACTAATAATAATAAGAACAATAATAATAATAGTAATAGTAATAATAAATGTGTCTTTGTTTATTGCACCTATTACGGTCGCAAGTGCGGTAAATCTGAATCAAACACCAAAGTGTTCGCGAACAAGTTGTTCAGCGTCTCCAAACGAAGTCTTGACAACAGCTCGAACTTGCAATCGTTAGATTATGCGCAGATCTATAATAGGCCTATATATTCACTGCTGTCAACTATAAATTCGTTGGCTAATTCAGTAATAGGCTACATTAATATACTTTCTATGACTGTAGATGGCCAGTTAGACTTGCGTTGCATGATGCAGTTTAAAGAAGAAACTACTAGCCTACTAACAAATGGTTAATAGTACAAATACTTGTACAGAAAAATTATTGTAAAACCGATGCAGCTTTACAATAATTTTTCTGTACAAGGACTGGCGTTTAAAGGGCACAGACAATCAAGAAGTTCTACAAATATAGGTAACTACTTGACTTGTCTGGATTATCTTGCTTGAATTTTATCCATTCTTGGACCATATAAAGAATTTCGCGAATTTTGGGCAAGGATGTTTTGCAACTTAAACTTTCTCTTCTATTTCTATTACGCTGTCTGTGACGAGTGGTCAAAAGAGTAACACCGATTCAGTTTCACATAATTAATTTTCAAGCATTTTTAATATTATATAACATAGCATTGTTGCATTGTATTGCAACAAACGAGTACTGTACACTTATCGCATTTTTAAAGCTAAAATCAAATAACTTCACATTCCTTGAAAATAGCTTCTATAACTAATCCTAAGTATAGTGTCAATAACACTCGCAAAAGCGGCTTCAAGTTCAACTTCGTGGGTTTTTGCACGTGATAGGTTACACACCACCAGAGTCTCAGACTCGGTCTACAAGTTCAGAAGGGCCCCAAAATGTTTGCGCCTAGGGAACCGTTTTCTGTAAAAGCGCCTCTGTTGAGCGATGGTGGTCATTCTGAGGAGGAAGGCCGTGCGAACGGAGAACCCCAAGAGCATACAGCGACGAGGCACAAGAGGAGAGTGCCCTCGAGGTGGGAATGCATGCCAAGGTCACAACTGAGTATTACCCCGAGGATCCAGTTCTTGTCAAACCGCTCGGCACCCTCTAATATCGAATACATTCAGCTTTTAGATCTAAGTAAATATGAAGTCTAAAATGACATCTCTGCCTAATGACAAGGTACAGGCATTCATAAATATATGTATTCACCCACACATGGACCCACCTATGGACCCGCATCTACTCCATCCGCCCACTAAGTTATTCATACACTCATTCGTTCAATCATCCATCCATCCATCCATTCATCCATCCATCCATCCATTCATCCATCCATCCACACCCATCAACCCATCAAGTCATTAATTCATTAATTCATTCATTCATCCATCCATTCATCGATCCACACAACAACCAACTGGTTTCTCTGTCCGTGTATCCAGCCATCATCCCTCCTCCCTCCTCCTCCCTCCTTCCTTCCCTCCTTCCCTCCTTTCCTCCTTCCCTCCCTCCCTTCCTCCCTCCCTCCCTCCTCCTCCCTCCTCCCTCCCTCCCTCCCTCTATGCGTCCATCCATCATCCATTCCTCCATTCATCAATTCATCCATTTGTCCATCGAAGCAACCTGAGAGAAACCCTATCTGAACATCCAAGCCTTACTCAAAGAGAGAGTGAACCACCAGCTCCATCCATCCAACCACCATCCACCCACCAATCCATTCATCTATCCGTCTATCCATTCACCAAACAGCAAGAGCCACGAACCAGACCATCAGCCATTCATCCATTCATTCACTCATCCATCCTTACATTTACCCATCTATCAAGCCATTCATTCATTTATTCATTCATCCATCCTCACACTCTTTCACCTATCAAGTCATTCATTCATTCACCAACCCACCCCGTATGAAGACTGAAGTCCTACCAAGAGAAAATCCTTGGGCTGTGCCGTTATGTTACCGTGAAGGCTACTCCACTGAAACTGCTCTTGCCTTAACGCTGGCAACAGCTTCTCATCTAATGATACCTTAAATGCATGCCTCTCAATATGCCTTGACCTTAGTGCTACTTTTGACACTGTCGACCACCACCTACCCTCTTATCTTCGTCCGTTGTTCATGGTCCAACCACTTCGCTCAACCTGCTACTCTTCCGGCCTAACACATTTCTACCCTTCCATCACCTCATTACTAAAATTTGCAAATCACTCCGTGGCACCGTCATGGGCTCTCGTGCATTCCATGTTGCTGCCCCCAAGGAATGGAATCGACTGCCAGTGTTTACCTGTTGCTCAATCTCCTTTTCTTCTTTCAAGAAACGCGTCAAAACTCACTATTGTTCATTGGCCTTCAAACATATGGATATCTAACTACTCTTCACCTGGTAACTCACTAACCGCCTCAGATTCGCATTTCTGTGTGACTTTGCGCACGTTTAAGGTGTTTGTAATAATAATAATAATAATAATAATAATAATAATAATAATAATAATAATAATAATAATAATAATAATAATAATAATAATAATAATAATAATAATAATAATAATAATAATAATAATAATAATAATAATAATAAATAAATAATAATAATAATAATAAATAAATAAATAAATAATAATAATAATAATAATAATAATAATTATTATTATTATTATTATTGCAATCCTGAGGGATCAAAAAAAATTATGTACCTCGGGGAAAAAAAATAATAATAATGCTTGGCATAAAACGCATCAAGTGTGGAAATCTAGGGATATCTAGGGATCTAGGGATCAGGAGAGAAATGCCAAAGTGTCTGGCTACGTAGGTGTAAAGTGTAATCTGCTATCAATATCTATAGTTACATCATACAACTAAACTGAAACCAAAGCCCTCGATGCCTGGGTGAAATTTGAGGGGCCTGGGATAAAGTTGGTAGGCGCGAAGCTTGCATCATACTCACAACCCTTGACAAGACAAAGTTGAGTCACCGATTGGGGTTCGGGGCACATCTAAAATCTAAATGATCTATATACATCAAGAGTGGCGGTTTTGGCATGAGGGTGGGCTGAACCCCTGGACACCCCAGTGTCACTGGACACCCCGAAGCGTTAAACCGTTCGGCCGTTTGCGTTTTATGCCAAGCATTCGAACATAACAGCACAGCCCTAAGAATGTCTATTTCGGGTCATTCTAGGGTTTGGATTTTCAGGTTGGGTTTCAATCTTTTGGTAGGACTTCAATCTTCATACAGGGTGGGTGCACGTGGTGGATGAATGAATGACTTCATAGGTGAATGGGTGTAAGGATTGATGGTTGGATGAATAAATGACCGAAAAACTTGGTGGGTGGATGAATGTAAGGATGGATGAGTGGATGAACGATGAATGGCTGGATAGTCTGACGGATGGCTGCACTGCTGTTTGGTGGATGGAGACAGACCGATGGATGAATCGATGGATGGAGGGGTGGATGGGGAGCGTCAGTTCACTCTCAATCTTTGGGCAAGGTTTAGACGTTCAGATAAGGTCTCAATCTCAGGTTACTTCGATAGACAAAATGGATGAATCAATGAATGGAGGGATGGATGGACGCATAGATGGATGGATACACGGACCAGTTGGTTGGTGTGTGGATGGACGAATGAACGAAAGAATGACTTGATGGATGGATGGTTTCATTCATACATTCATTTCAAGAACTAACCATAGCACCCCTTCAGGAAACCTACTCAGAGGCGCTCTCAGCCCAACCACGGCAACATAAAGACTAGACTTGAGCAAATTGTAAAATAGTTTTACTGGACCTTGGCATGCAGCAGGCACACCTCCAAAGGGAGTCCATTCCAAATGGAGGGTCCAACAATTGAGAAGGCTATGCGCTGCCTAATTGAGGAGCGAGCCCGAGGGACTAAAAGCTCTCCCCAGCAGAAGATCGGCCAACAATGTCAGAGACTGGGCGGCAAAACAAGTATTACGATTACAAATAACCAGATTACGATTACGAATAACCAGATCGCTCATTGGAGATTTGCTCTTCAGAATAGAAAATGTGTTGACATGAGCTCCTGTTGTCATTTCATATGACGGCGGGATCTGGTTGCTCGGAACACTTCACAGAGCGAGCATGACATCACTGGAAAACTTGGCCTTGAACTTCATTTCCTGAACGTCAATCATCAACTTGTGAAGTGTCCAGAAGCTCTGTGGAGTCGTTGAATTTGCTCTGACTAAGCTGACTGCAATTGGAAACAATGACAAACTGTTATAATTATATTTTTGAGTCAGCAAAAAACTGCAATATTATTAATTCACAGTGTATATGCTCTGCGATAAATTGTAGGCTACTGTGATAATATTAAAGAAAATAATCATGGAAATAAACAACCATAATTATTGTTATGTCTAGCTTTTCTGACAACATTTAGCAAATACCAAATTATCAGACTTAACTTCGACTTGCATCAAGTGAAAGAAGAAAACATAAAAACAAATGTGAAGATTTGGTTACCTGGCTATTGCTCAGGTCTCAGACTGCACTGGAGCACAGTATGTGGGCATCCTTGCACGACTTGACTTTGGATGCGATACAGTTGCATACTGGTACATCGGCCATAGCCAGGCGTAGCTGTAACTGTAGTTGGTCTTTGTGAAGATGGAGCAGGTGTCACCTAAATCAATAGCATGTCATCAATTTCATCTTCAACCAATGTTTGCATTGACATGGCATCTACTAATAAAGAAATCTCAGATCCTCTGACCGGCTTGACCTGTTTGTTCCCCGGGTTAGGACCACAATGGCTCAATCCAGATCCTTTGCCTGCATAGGTACCTCTTTATGGAATGGACTTTCTCCTCTACGCCCTACAATCCTCTCTGGTAGCATCTCTACCTCTTTCTCTCACCTAAAACCTTCCTTTTCTCTCGGAATACCTCGTACTGGGAGCGCTTCTAAAAAAGCTTATGCTATGAGAAGCGCTTTATAAATGATCAAATACAATACAAAATACAATACAATACAATACAATAAACATATGATTGGTAAAATATCACTTAGAGGACGTCTACTCATTACGAGCTCCACTCATCTAGGTAGGTATTCCTGTTTAACGACACTGTGTAGTAACATAGACCATTAGCGCCGCCCTCCGATGACGTCAATAAGAGAAAATAAGCTGAGACAGAGAGGGGTGTTATTATATAGAAATATTTCTATATGTCGAGTATTTAATAAACGTATTTAAATAACCGTGCTGCTTATGCAGTATTTCATACTACACGACAGGCTCGTAGCGAGACTTAAATTCAAGAGGAGGCAACTTCACAGACCACTGGCAAAATCCTGGTAATTGGGGTCATTAGTCAAGAAGTTCCAGTATATAAAAATGCAAGAGGAGGCAACTGCCTCCTCTTGCCTCAATGTAGCTACGCCTACGCCTACCACTCACCATACTTGACTTTGACTTGCATGAAGTGCAAGAAGAATACTTGAAAGGAATTGTGAAGAGTTGGTTATCTCTAAGTATAATTATATTTCTTTTAAAAAGAAATCCTTACCTGAAGGCGATATTTACAAAAAAACGAGAAACCTCTGAAGCTGTGATGGTACGACATACAAACTAATTAAGCGAATAGTGTAAACTGTAAATGTAGCAGATATATTGTCATAAGAAATTTTTGCCTAACGTTATCACAATCTAGTGTGTGTGTGTGTGTGTGTGTGTGTGTGTGTGTGTGTGTGTGTGTGTGTGTGTGTGTGTGTGTGTGTGTGTGTGTGTGTGTGTTTTTTTTTGTGTTTGGTTTATGGAGACCTGGCACGGCATACGAAAGATTACAGTCTCCGAGGTTACGCATAGTTCGACAGTGCAAGAGGATATAGGTCGACTTCACATGCTCGCCAACATTATATGCCCACCAAGAAGTTAACTTCTTTCTCAAAAGGGAAGATTAGGCCTAATTACCTTCATTGTGTAGGAACTGATATTCCACCGAAGCTGAGTACCAACTCGTCATTGAAGCCCATGCACTGTAGGCCTCATTGCTCAAGTCTTGGACCGCACTGGAGAGCAGAATGTGTCCACGACTTTGCTTTTAATGTTACAGGTCTATAGTTGTACCACGGTCATAGCCAGGCGTAGCTGCAACTGTAGTACAGATGGAGTGGGTGTCACCTAAATCAATGTTACCAATTTAATCTTCAGCCAATATTTGCATTGACACCTCATTTACTAAGAAAGAAATCTATTTCTGTATGCTTTAACACGTTTGCAGTATTTAATTTTCAGGAATAGGTAAACAAGTACTCAAGTAGGCTATATATCCTTTTATGAATGTAAGACAAAAAGGAGATGGCGTACTTAAATATCAATCAGAAAACTACAGCTATAGGCCTTATAGATCACACAGGATAAAAAGTCTGTAGCAGCTATTATGAGCATTAGTGACAGGACTTCCCCACCCTTGCTTGACCTGAAAGGTTGCGTGTGAAATTCTGCAATATAATAGGCCTAACTTGTACATTTACCTAAATAAAAACTTTGAAATGTACTGAAAAACAGTTTAACACGTTGAAAACGCGTAAACGTAAACTTAATAATATGACTTCTCAATACGATCAGCTGAAACAGATTGGCATTATTGCCCTATGCATGGCATGAAATCAATCCTCTAAGAATAATTTGAAATAATTATAAAGATTATTATATAAAACTTTTTATTACCCGGTATTGAAATAATCAGTATAAAGGACCTTTAGGCTATATGATAATAAATTGTAGGCCCTGCTCTGGTAAGCTGCTTGAAGCCTAAATTTTCAGGCCTAGGCCTAATCGACCGGTTAATCAAGCCTATATATAAAATCGAATCACTTACAGTTGCAAATCGTCTTCGATCGCTGTTCCACTTCAAACATCTTAGAACCTATTCTAATTCATCTTCTGAAGGTATTGTTCAGCTTGCTTCAGAATGTTTTCTTAAATGAAATAAGACAAACGCCCCTGCATGGTCACAATGCGTCAGTCTATTCTGCGGAATCTTTGCCCATGGCAAAATTATACCTAAATGACGTCACAATAAATTTGTTGCTCTATCTACTTAAAGATGACGTCTATGGTCCAAAATATACATGACGTCAAATCAGACTTCTGTTTAAAAATGACGTCACAATGCTGGTTGCGCTCTTCAGCCAAGGCGTTCATGATTAGAGACAGGCATGCACAGAATGGGAAAGAGTCCGTCTAGCTATTAGCCTATGTCTGCGTCTGGCTGCCCATCTGTCCACGTATCGACTGTCTGTGTTTCTGTTTGTCTGTCGTCAACTCGTCTCTCTAGACTAGACTGACTAGTCTGTTCTTATGGCTTTCGACATCGTTTGTCTCTCGAATCTTACAGTGAATAGAACTTATAGAAGGCAGTTTGAAGCTTCTATGTAGAAGGTCCTGGATGGCACTTTAAATCGCGCTAAATAAATATTTAACAAACCAAAATCATGAACAACAGATGCAGTAAAAGAAGGGAATGCACGCCATAAAATTGTCTTACTTTTATGTGATACCTTTTTCTAATTTAATTCCACATTCTAATTTTTCTAATTTAATTCCATATTCACTTCTAGCTTGCATCAAATTACTTTTTCATATAGGCCTATTAATTTCCTGTTTTACCATACTTCCTTACTTACTGGCCGATCGATTATTATCGGTCTTTGAAATTACGATGATAAAATTCATGTCTTACTTTACGAATAATTTCTTTTTCTCTTCGATGATCGAAGTTCGGCAACAGTGTTACTTGTCATCTGCTTCACCATCTTTATCGTCTTTTGTAGCCTATTTCGCCATTTTCCACGACTTTTTGGACATTTTTCATTATCTTCTTTAGCGTCTTGTCCACTGTCTGCTGCCTTCCACAAAAATGAATCGAATGTTGAAACTGATCAAAAGAACAAAGGAATATATTACGTCATTTTGCGATGATGTCATATTTGAGGGATTGTGACTTCAAGAAACTTATATTAAAGAGCAATCGCAATGGGTGCAGTAATGTTAAGTGACAACTGCAAATCATGTCTCTATTCTACCTGTAGCCTCTCTAAAACAATGTAGGTCTTACATGAGGTATAGGCCTACATCAAATTAAATTGTAAATTATGATCACAATTTAGCCTCACACTGAAAACACGAGTCCTAAACTTTGGTTTATCTCGGTTTATTACATTTTGTTTCGAACTGAGTTTCGTTTGAAGTCGCACGCCTGTTAAGAAACGGTGCACTTTAACCCAGGGGCGCCGGTAGACGTAGGCCTACGCACTTACGCACGTGCGTACAGCGCTGAAAGGCTAAGAAACGAAAAATTGCAAATGAACACAGTGAAATATTATTATTAAGTTAAAAAATTATAATAACTTAGGTACTAGGTTTAATATAGGGTGACTCGATAGGTCGTGAACGATTTTG
The DNA here is from genome assembly GCA_020284085.1 of Aporrectodea caliginosa. NCBI lineage: Eukaryota > Metazoa > Annelida > Clitellata > Crassiclitellata > Lumbricidae > Aporrectodea > Aporrectodea caliginosa. The sequence goes on from JACEVL010000822.1 coordinate 77,570, forward strand.
AATGCAGACAAATATATGTTATACACAATATAATATGGAAAGTTGTATACTGGAGGATAGGTTGTTCAAATGAGAATGTTACGCAAAAAAAAATTAGACCATTAGCTCACCTATTAAAATTTTAGCGCCAATATCCGTGACGTCATCAAATTCGTGCCAAGCAAGCGTGAACAAGCAGCATTATCATTGACTAGTGAATACGCCGATTAGGCAATGGCGGCCTTAAATGAATCGCAAATTAGGGCTCAAGCTATTACATTATTGGAAGAAATGTACAGTTACAGTGTTATATGAAAGAAATTGGGTCGTTCTAAATCGTGGATTAGCAAGTGGGCCAAACGCTACAAGCAGAGTCCAAACGAGAGGCTGCGGAATCGATATCACGGTGGTCGAAAGTCCGTGATGACTGCTGCCGCTCAAAAACTGATCAAACAGTCTAAATATAGACGAGGACAGAGTTTGCGAAAGTTTGAACGTCGGTTAAAAGACAAACGCCTTGCTGGAAGCAGAGACAATCAGGCGTTAGGCCTATATGCGGACGACGCTGAAATGGAAGAGTTTCAAGAGACAAAAAGTCCCAAAGTTAGCTGATGCTTACAAAGTTCGCCGAGTAAACTTCGCGAAGAAGTTTAAGGATATTGATTGGTTGCGTGTTATGTTCAGTGATGAATCGCCCTTCAAACTCTACCACGTACCTAACAGTAAGAACCGACGTTGTGTGGGGATCACAAGAAAGTTCTGTTCCGTGCGCTCCATGTGCACTGCAGGGTGAAGTTCAGTCCCTCAGTTCTGGTGTGGGAGGCATGACATCTCTTGGATTAACAAAACTTCATATCATTCCAAATAAAACTTCAGTCAATTCGAGTTATTACATTAATGAGATACTGGAGAAAGAGGTCAAATTAATTAATTATGTGTGGATTAACAATGATATGGTCGTACAATATTGTTTTCGGCCTAAATGGACGTTTGCTTGTGCACGAATTTGATGACGTCACGGATATTGGCGCTAAAAATTTTATTAAGTGAGTTAGTAATCTAATTTTTTTTGCATAACATTCTCATTTTGAACAACCTATCCTCCAGTATACAACTTCCCATATTATATTGTGTATAACATATAATTTGTCTGCATTCAAAATCGTTCACGACCTATCCGGGTCACCCTATAATAAACCCCTTCCCAAAAAACGCCACACGGGGTGGGGGGGCGGAATTTGTGACGGGGACAAGGTTATGGGGGGGTTTTTAAATTTCTTAAACCAAATTTTAATTTTAAAAAATTTTAAAACCCCAATTTTTAAAAACAATTTTAAAATTTTTTAATAACGGGGACCTTTNTCTCCAAACCACCTTCATTATCCACAGGCTGACATTTCCGACATAACAAAGTGCAAAGGTCACATGGGCGCCTGGTCGGCCATTGACAAGCGCCAGATATAAGGCATATCGGTTAATGGCTTCACAACGAACTGCTCTATCGGGTTTTATTCATTCCTCCCTTATTTATTTCGCATATGATGTGCATTTTATGATTTGGTGTCGTCAAAAAGCAATAGAGCGAAGCACATATGTCTGTGCTTTACTGCCGTGTAATGTACTGGTAATGTCATGAGAGAATTTTTTTATTTAGCACCTTCCGCAATGCATGAACCATCTCGGTGATGGGTGCATTGAATGTTGAGAAGTTTCCATTCTGGGCAGATTTTGAATCTAATCTTTTTAATCTAAGGTGCTAATTTACAGGTAATCTAGTGAATTCTATAGCACATTCATCATAATGAAGAAGTCACCAATTGATGCTCGCCTCACGTGAAAATTGTATAATTAATTAGGCTGTATCATAAGTATGAAACATAGGATCATTGCTAAGAATATTGAAACCTAGAATTACTGCAGCGTATCATATAATTATATATAATATATGATGCACAGTAAATCTAAGATTCAATATTTGTACTTCTACATTTCATATATAATATATAACATATGAAATATAAAACATATATGAAAATATAATATATACTTTCATATATGTGACCCAAGGAATCAAAATGGTTAACATGTCAAAAGTTTTAGAATATGAGTATTTTTTGCTTTAAAATGACAAAAAAATTGGTTCTGTCTTATACATTAAATCACAAAGTTACAAATGATTATGTGTCAAATTTTAGTAAATTATTTTAAATTAATTTTAATATGCAATCAAGAAAACTAGAACAATAGCTTTAAAAAATCCTGAAAATACACATTAAAACAATGAATTTCATCAAACATGAGATATCAGAAATGTAAAAATCATTTTTAACCCATTTCCATTAAAATCTGAAAATGAGCAAAAAAGACTTCTGATCATATTTTGCTGTTTTCCTAGCTATGTAATTTGCCGACATCCGGCTCATTTTTATTTCCTGTGTCACATATATTATATATGAAACACATAATATATATGAAAGAACTTCTACATTTCATATATGTTATATATATATATGAAATATAGATGCACTGTATCGCATATATGTGACTTAGAATTACTGCAGAGCGTCATATAATAATATGAAATGTAGAATTGTCGCATCGCATATATGAAACCTGGAATTACTGCATGGCATATGAAACTCTAATCACTCACAGGAAAGATTAAGCAGCAGGAAATTCCCCGGAAACAATTCTGAAGATGGAAGTCAACAACCGGATATAAGTGCCAGGTAAATCTAGCAGATGCAACATAAGCAGCCATTTATGGTGCACCTATTTCGGAAGATCTCAACAGCACCAGCGGGTACATGCTGGACTGTCGACACGATGGGTGGCGGTTCAATTTCCCACCAGGAGTGAAAGCTATCAGCTTTTTTCACTAGAACTGCGTAGAGAACTGATATGGAAAATGAATGAATCTGACGCGAAAATGAAAAAAAGAAATTTCAAATTCTACCTGTAATTTAATAATTTTTTTAATTGTACTGCAAGAGTTTAACTTTAAGATATTAATTTAAAGTTAAGTTGAACTATGCAACAGCCTACATTATGCCAACTTTACGGGTCTTTGCATAAGCAAAATCATACATAACGTATTCAAAATTTCAAATGTCATTTCCCACATTAACTTGTTTTCAATTTCAGAGCTGGCAGTTGAGGTTTATGGATGCAAGGATGCCTAGGGCCTACGACGACCTTAAAATGGCCCTGCTTGTGGTTAGCTTAAGGGACTGCTCTTCTTACTCTTGTGGTTAACTTAAGGGACTGCTCTTCTTACTCTTGTGGCTAGCTCAAGGGACTGCTCTTCTTACTCATGCGGTTAGCTTAAAAGGACTGCTCTTCTGACTGATGGTTGGCTTAAGGGACTGCTCTTCTTACTCTTGTGGTTAGCTTAAGCCTTAAGGGACTGCTCTTCTTCTAAGTAGCACCGAGTTCCACGTTCAATCTGATGTTGTCAGCATTCTGCTACACAGCTGAATGTTGTCTCTGCAAAAACCGAAATAATAATGATTTATTAGGCAATATAGTCGTGGGTCTTGTTTTATATTTAGGTCGTTTTAGTGAGAGACGATTTGACAGTCAAATCCCATTGAAGAAACAACACATATGCGTGGCGGCCACACATGTAAGAAGCGTGAGTAAATCCTCACATCCAGAAATGATGGAGAATAACACAGGGCTGAAGGATCTTACTCAACTTTCACGTGCACTCACTTATCCATCTCTCATCACCCAAAGACAGACTTACAAGGTGGTTCCGTTGCACCATAATCGTGGCGGAAATCATAAAAATAGATTGAACTCCCAACCCATACACCTAATAAAGTCTCCTTTGATAAATAGGCCATTGGCTGGGTCAGCCGCCGAACGTCCACCACCGGTCGCTTGCTGCTCCCACATGTAGACGCTGCTCCAACTTGAATAATTGGTCCCGCGTGAGAGATTGGTTTACTGGGGGTCAACCCTCCAATGGCCGACCGTGCCACTCCCATTGAGAGCCCGACCCAGGGTCTGCCTCTGGGTCTTACGGTTTCAAATGCTTTCCACTTGAAACGATTTATCTCTGCCGACCAAAGCATTCTTCGAGCACTGAGCTATATTCGGTGAGCCGGGCAGTGCTCAGACAATGGCATAAGATGGCAGGACAGAGACAGCAACAGACTGGAGGGAAGAAGTAAATAGAGGCGATGACGACCGCAAATATGGTCGAGAGAGGAACATGGAAATGGTATAGCAATGTGACAACAATGACAGAAGGCAAGATGATCACTAGGCCCCATTGGCAGCACCCAGAGAGGAAAATGTGGAATGTTAGGTCCAGGCACTGCACCAACAACAAATCATCATCATCATCAACATCATCATCATCAACGTCATCATCATCATCTTCTTCATCACCATCACCCTCACCATCATCATCATCATCACCATCATCATCATCATCATCATCATCCATTCTTCTTCATCACCATGACCATCATCATCATCATCATCATCCAAGTCATATAATGTCATCATCATCATCATCACTCTTCTTCTTCTTCTTCATCACCATCACCCTCACCATCATCATCATCATCAATTTTCATCATCATCATCATCAGGTCTTCTTCTTCATCACCATCACCCTCACCATCATCATCATCATCATCACATGTGGAGCAGAAATCATCATCATCTTCTGGTGGGGATTTGATCACCAATTTCTCAAATGACACCATCATAACCATCATCAACGTACTCCATCATCATCTTCTAATCATCAAAATCACCATCACCCTCACCATCATCATCATCATCATCATCATATTCTTCATCATCAACGACCATCATCATCATCATCATCTATCTTCATCACCATCACCCTCACCATCATCATCAAAATCATCATCGACAGGTTTTATTCAAGTCATTAAGTTCCTGATGCCAGCCATTTGGCAGCGAATGTATGGTGTCTGAATAAATGACCTCCATTGTCCTTGGTCCTTTGTCAAGTCCATTGCTCCCCTTAATGTCAGTCCAAGTGATATGATGTCCTGTTACTGATACAGCATGTGGAGCAGAAATCTCGAACCAAATCTCCACCCTGGCGGGGATTTGAACCCCAGCCTCTCAACTGACAGTCCAGCAAACTAACCAAATATCAAGTATCCCAATAATAAATAAATAAATAATAATAATAACAGAAACAATAATAATAGTAGTAGTAGTTTACATAAGGTAACAATCAAATTACCTGGGTCAATTTTAGCAAATATAGCAAATGGCAAACTACCTACTAGTACCTAGGGGTAGCTCTTTGGGTGAAGCTGGGTCAGAGTAAGACTTATGGTACATAGTTACAGACTCAGTCTCTGGTCTGGACACCACAGACTTCTTGGGCTACAGCAGCAGACCTACATCAGTTCCCTATTAGCCAGGTTCCACACTTTTAAGCAATGGACTTTGTTATCTGTTTCACAAGAAGCTGTTCCTATTTACTAAAATAAAACGGTCCTGGATTCCTAGGTTACTGCAAGAAACCTGGTTTATCAAGGTGACAGCAGACTACTTACTGCAGTTCCCTGATTTAAAGCAATGGACCTAGCTCACTGATTTAAAAGCAGTAGACCAAATTCCCTCTTCAAACTATCACTGGGTCTAGTCTAATACACTGACCCCAATTACTCGAGTGACTATAACAAACCTAGTTCAGACACCAATGTATCAACCGGTACAGCTTTGAAAGCATGTAACCTGCCGGTCATGGTCATCACATAATATTTGTGAATATTGCTGTGGCTAGGCCACCGAGTCAAATCAACAGTCATTGTTACATAATATATATATATATATATATATATATATATATATATATATAATATATATATATATATATATACAGTCATATGTTATATAATATGTATATATAAATATATATATATATATATATAATATATATATATATATATATATATAATAATTGTTCATGACCGCTGGAATAACTAATGAACTGTTACGTGCGAACAACGTTCACAGAGGAGCGGAACATAGATCACGGAACACTGGGTCAAATCATTAGTTCAAGAGACTAACTCCCAAATAAAAACTGTAAATAACCACCATTCGACCACCATCAGATCATCTTGAGAACAACACGGCACTCAATAATTCAGCCGCACTTTCATTACACCAGTTCATCTATGACTTGTGTAATACGCTTTGTTGCCGAGGATATCACACCAACGCCGAGCGCATTACAGCACTCGTACAGGCTACATCCCACATACCATAAAATATTCATTGCACCTTCCAGGCGGAAACAGGCAAGGTCTGGCGTTCAAAAATACATATCTATAATAAGAAATCAAAGCTGAGGAAAAGTGATATGGTAGACTTTCCAGCCGCTTCCTCTTCTTCTTCCTTCCCTTAAAGCCGGAAAATGGACACACGACACAGAAAGATAATGAACGCATAAACAGCCGATAAAAAGGACCCGTGTGGTCAATCTGCAACTGGAAACCGCTCATCCATCTGCCTATTCGCTCCTCCTCGCCGAAACCCGAGTACGGCTTAAATGTGGGAAGGCCCCTTACCTGGAACTTCGGATTGATCTCGACCATACGGAAGATGAAATAATGATTGACAATGGCAATTTGGGAACAATCAAAGGATCGGGCAAACATGGAGAACCAATCTCTGACCCGGTTCTTATGTCCAAGGGTTCTTATGACGTTCTATAAATAGGACCTTAATAAGCCAGATAACCTTAGAGGCTGACTTCCTGTGAAGAACATGACATTTACAGTCTAGGATGGTTACAGTCCGCCTATTACGAACGAGGAGGCATCGGATCTGCTAAGCATCATTTCTCGGCACAGGTACTGCTCATCACGATCTCAGATCACAGGTAAATTGCAAAGGCCACATTTGAATGTATATATGCTCTAACAATGAGCTCTGGTAACGGCAGACACCACTGAGACCAAATTACTAACACTCATAAACTATCTGGTCTTTGTATATAAATGCCTCTTCAGAAGGCTCTATGCAAAAACAATTCTTACAGTTACAATCAAGGTCCATTAGGACAATTTTTGCCTGTCGTAAAGACCACACTCGCTCGAGGCCACAGTTATTGCAGTCACACTGACTAGCTGTAAAATAGCTAGAGTAACAACAAAGCAGACATTAAAATAACCAGTATTGCAGGCTGTCTGTTCTGTTAGTAGTTAAGACTGATGTCTTCTGTCATTTGTGTTCTTGTAAATTGTTTCAATTGCATAGCTGTACACTGTGACCGGTTGCGGTTTGTCAACCAGATTGTTTCAATAAAGAATATTATTATTATTAGAATGCTTACAGACATAAGCTGTCTACATAGTAGTGTAGCCTTTTTATAGTAATCAGACTTAACTGTCTGGAATCAGGCAACATTGAATGTGCTTTGGCACTGCAGTTTATTTCTGCATTCATCCTAGCTACACTGCTAATTACAATCTGCTCTAGGCAGGCAGAAATTTTTACGGGGTAGTGTTAGGGAAGCCTTACTACCACACAGCTTATGTCTGTGTACAATCCAAGCTCAAAGATTGTCTTCTGAAGTCGAGATATATTACCGATGAGCATTTAGGCATACATACTTGGGCTGTGCATTGAATGCATCACGAGTGGAAGTGGTAAATCAATTTGGAAACAAAGGAGGCAGGCACACCCACAGGAAAATTAAGGCCTAGTTATATAATGTGTTCACGTTGGCTAAGACCGGGGCTTCGCGGCTCATCGGGGCAACAATTTATGGATCATTATATTCCATGACTCAGAAGAAAACAAAGTATGAAGACTGCTTGATGTTCATAGCTATCATTATGCACGAGGCATCAATCAGTGGATAATCCACAGTCCACAGAGAAGAACATGAAGAGAGGTCCCTTAAGCTAGCAGGAGAGACAGCCATGGGAGTAGTAGTTTCAGTTTAACGACACTGTGTGATAACATAGATCATTAGCATCGCCCTCCTACTTCAGCCAGGCCTGGGAGTGGGACTGGCACTGCCTAAGTTACGAGCAGTGGTGGAGTTTGGCATCCATGGGTATGAAGTGTTAATAATAATAATAATAATAATTATCTTCATTTATTATTTTAAACTGACATGCCGCAGTATGATTATAATTCATAGTATGAACGGATGATCACAAGTTATTACAGGGGTCGAATTTAACATTTTGGCAGCCATGTAATGCGCCCATCACGTCAGACTGCTCATTTTACCAATGCCATCTGGCGAATGAAAGGCTGAGTTGAAATTTGGGAGGGTAGCGGGAATTGATCCCACATACTTTTTGGCCGTGCTGGAGTCAGGAGTGCCTCTGAGTAGTCCTCTGGAAGGGGCGCTATATAAATTTATGAATGAATGAATGAATCTGTGCTGATCTTCTGCTCTTCGTGTCAGAGTGCTACCATTACTCTAAACTCCCTCTTTAATTTTTCTTATCCTCAGCATATGGGGTGTGTCTCATCTTCCAACTGACTGTGTACGGTCAGTGTACGGTCAGTGTACTCATAGCTGAGTGGCTAGGAGGCGCAGGTGGAGGAGAAATCTCAAAACAAATTTCTGCCCTGACCTCTCAATTGACAGTCTAGCATATTAACCACTTGACTCTTGCATACTCCTGTTGCAACACAGTAGGTCAGATGAATCAGAAGTACTGGTAATCAAGTTGAAACAGATGCGTTTTTAAGTTTTGACCTGAATGACACAGAGTAACTGCCTGATAAGATTCAAAACAATCTCCTTGGACCATACAAAACACTCAAACCAATGTTCTAGTCGAGTGCCCACAATTGTTCCACAAGTATGAATTACGTACTTCTCAAGCCTGAGCTATCCAAGGAACACGCAACAGAACATTTCAGATTATCTACGATGTTGACTCGGAGCACCATTGGCTCAATTTAAAAAAGGTACCAGAGCTCTGAAAATTACCAGACAAGAAAAAAATCAGAGAAAAAGATAAAAGGGTTTTAGTTACAGAGGATCCCTTCATTCCGATCGCCTTTGGACTTGGGCCAAAGTCACAAGCAGACTGATCATAAATTCCTCCAATCGAAGGTTGCCCCTTAATGGCCCACTGGTCATGTTGACAGAATCTTGACAATTTGATAAGGTCATTGCTGACCAATCCATGAAACTGGACATCTCTTTTTTGGCGGTGGGCCGATAGCGCATTGGATAACACACTGGTATAGAGAGCGAGAGGTACCGAGTTTGAGTCCCGTAGGGCGGACATGCTTTGTAGGCTGCTATTAGCGCCGTGTATTGCAGGCTGTCTGTTCTGTTAGTAGTTAAGATTTATGTCTTCTGTCATTTGTGTTCTTGTGAATTGTTTCAATTGCATAACATGTAAATGTACAGCGCAGTGCGTTTGTCAGGCGCTTCAATAAAGAAACGATTATTATTATTATTATTATCTCATTTTCTGACCAAATTTCTGTAAAAACAAAAAACAAAATAATACCAAACAAATTTCAAAATAATACCAAATTTCAAAATAATACCAAACAAATTTCATGATCTTGTGGCTCAACAGACATGTGATACAATTGTATTGTATTGTATTTAAAATTTATATAGCGCCGCTCACAGCAGTGGCCATGCAGTAGCACTCCCAGTGCGAGAACCTCTAGAAAAGAAGAAGGTCTTGAGCAGGGAGAAGGGAGGCTGTAGGAAGAGACCCGGAAAGAATGGTAAGAATGATACTACCAGCAAGGATGATGATCATACAGTTGTGTACCAGAATCCTCATTTATCACACATATATATAATAATAATATTCTTTATTGAAACAATCCGGTTGACAAACCGCAACCGGTTACAGTGTACAGTTATGCAATCGAAACAATTCACAAGAGCACAAATGACAGAAGACATAAATCTTAACTACTAGCAGAACAGACAGTCTGCAATACACATATATATGCAATGCAGTGGCGTCACTAGTGTTGGTGTCACCCAGTGCGGACAGTCATGGTGTCACCCCCATCATAGCCCAGCAACCTCCTCCCTTACCAGACCATACAAAATCCTTAGTTATGTTTTTGTACTAATATTACTCATAAATTAGCATAGAGTTTCAGCTTTAGGTAAATTGATACAGTACATGTAAGCTCGGCTTATGAAAAATGGTTTTGTTTTTTGTTGTTATATGTTATTGTTAATTTAAAAATAATAAATGTATGCAGAAACTCTGCACAACAATTTTTTTTGACAGTCATTTTGTCATCGCCCCTCTGAAGGTGTCACCCAGTGCGGTCCGAACCCCCCCCCCCCACCCCCTTAGTCACGCCACTGTGCAACAACAATCATAATCATAAATCCCAAATTTCTTCAGTGCTATTTATAAGCTAAGTCCAGGGCACCAGTTTATTGATGAGCACTGCAGTCAAGTCAGAGGTGTTGTCCAGAGACACCATATGAAAAACAAGATTTGGTTGTAGGGATACCTAAGAGGGACGAAGGGCCCACAAAGCACTAATAGTCAGTTGTGCATAGGGTGAGAAAAATGTGATGCAGGGTGAGTACGAGAAAGGTTGGAGGAACAGAGAATTTGAGAAATTCCGGCGGGATGTTGAAATCATTCCAGTGGCAAGGTGAAGTATGGGATGTCAGAGGACTGGTCAGAGAACTTCAGGTAAAAATAAACGGGTGACATAAGTCAGGTAACACTGAGGTGGTTGGATGATTCAGAGTTTATTAAGATGATTGTGTCGGGGATACTTCAGTGAGTCAGGTTAGTAACTCTACTGTCTACTCTCAATTCTATTTTTTAAATCCAGGAAGTAGTACTTTGCCCATCATCTGAGCAATCACCTTCCATCCCACAACCTGTATCTTCCCTTCCAATCTGCCTAACATAAATACCATTCATTTAATTTAATTTCAGATATTTATATAGCGCCTCTTCAAGATTTCTACTCAGAGGCGCTCCCGACTACAGCGTGGACACTGAATCGGAATTTCACGCCGAAGCGCATGAGCAATTGCGAGTGAAGGACTTGCCCAGGGTCCCTACGCGGCGGCTTGAGGTGGATTCGAACCCGCAACCCTCCGGCTGCAAGGCACCGAACATACCCCTACACCACCGCGCCATGATGCTGAAACTGCAAAACTTCAACTTGTCATTCACAATCACATAAATAGCTCCAAGGTCAACTTTCTTCCTCATGCGATACCATTGATCATGAAATGATACCTTCATCATCTCGAACACAGCTTAAGTCTTTCTGGACCTGCTCTTAGCTGGTTTGCATCTAACAACACCATCTTGGAATTTGGGCACAGTATGTAGCCATTTGTTTAGAGCGCTCGGCTTGTAATGCGTAGTGTACAGGTCCGAGTCTACAAGGTTCTGGTCTAGGCCAATGTTCCCTCTAAGGTGTGCGGCTGCGCGACCACGCAGCTCATTAGAAAATGCTGCACAGCAGTTTCCAAATTCCACACACAAGTTTGGTAGGAAATACATTATGAGCTAAAGTTTTGCTTAACTTACCATTGAATTACTAACCTTCTTAAGCCATATGATACCCAGTTCTTGTACAGATCATCTCAATTTCACATACAAAATATCTATAAAACCAGATCTCTATTCCCTCATGCTGTCTTAATCCAAGTACCCAATACATTGGTTTCCAGCAGACTCGACTACTGTAACTCACTTCTCATTGGTATCACTACGGGAAGCTGCATAAACCACAAATGGTTCAAAACTCTATAACAAACACCCATAAATATCATCATATTACACCTATGTTGTATTCATCTCAATATATTCATTGCACTGGCTGACCATTAAGCAACGAATCCATGGATTTCAAAATCTGCCTTGCAGGTCACAAAGTATTAAATTTCAGCCAAAAGACCCTGCTCACCACTCATACAAACAGATATTGCACTCAATAAATGGAAGCAGTCACTTTTGACGTGCCCACTGTTTGGGTTCTCCGGCTTTCACCACGGTTGTGGGCCATGATGGGTATGCAAGTTGCTGGCTATGTTTGTTTATGTAAGTTGCTGGTCCATGGGCTGCTGCTGATTTAAAGCTTTGGAATTCACTTTCAAGTTCAGTTTGTTTTGTCAAATCTTTTATGTCATTCAAACTCATCACTTTAAACTTGCATATTGCATCTGGTGTCTCTGAGCTATTAAATTGCAACCTGGCTTCTAAAATGAATTGCGATTTTACAGCAATTTCATCGACTGATGTCTTGGACAGTATGATAATGGTGCTATAGAAGTCACTCGAACAGATTATTAATGTAATGTAATTGAAAATTTATATAGCGCCCCTTCAAGATATCTACTCAGGATATCTGCGCTAGCCTAAGTGATGTTAAATGTCATTACGAACGTATATATTACATCAGTTAGCAAAACTATGAACAGTAAGCTGAAACAGTCACCAGTGGCGGGCCCACGCACACACGTGGAACCAACCAATGGGTTCCCATCAACTGCTGAAGATGGCATGGATGTTCACAAATCATTCTCAACTCAAAACTCATTTCTTCTAACCTGCGAACCACCTGTAGCCTAACTTATGGATTCCCTGACCCATTGAAACTCAACCTGGCTTTTTAAATTGCAATTTCACTTGATTGATGACTTGGGCATTATGATAAAGAAACAGCTAGGCCTATCACATTAGATTAGTTACAGAACTCTGAAGTGAAGTTTTTTTTGTGGTAAGCCCACAAAACGTGCTATACTTTAATCCTGCCACCTGAAAGCATCTCTGACGCAGTCAGAATAACAGCATCTCTGTCATTGTCAGAATAACAGCATCTCTGACGTTGCCAGAATAACAGCATCTCTGACATTGTCAGAATAACAGCACCTCTGATGCTGTCAGAATAGCAGCATCTCTGACACTGTCAGGGTGATTTAGCCTGTGCAGTGATGTTAGGACACAAATGATGTAAGTAAGTAAGTAAGTATTGACTTTAATTCACAGTTGCAGACCACATTCTGAGTTACAAACGACGTTATACACAAATGTGCACATTCAAAGACAACAGTGAAATGTCCTGGCAAATGTGTCTTTTGAATGAGGCAATCTTTTAACCAAGGAAAGTCTCACATTCCCTCAGGAACACAAAAATAACGCAGTCAGGTCAATGCCCAGAAAATCCGCCCACAAGAAGCAAACTATGGCAGATGGTGGAATATGGATTGAAGCATCCTGTTATTCTGACAACGTCAGAGATGCTGTTATTCTGACAACGTCAGAGATGCTTTCACGTTGCAGGATTAAAGTACAGTAAAAAAACTTCACTGACAATCTGACGCTGACGTTCCTTTAGTGCAAGCCCACAAAAAGTGCTATACAAATATTTTGACAAATTGCATTACAGGGAAATGTGTGAACACTGTACAGTCAACAGATCATCATTACTGCGCTGATGGAATCATAACATTTTGATTACTCAAGGAATGTAGCAGTAAGTAGCCCAGTAGGATTGGTTTGGAACTGGCTGGATCACAAAAAACGTGCATTCTTATTTCTTATGCTTCAGAGTTAATAGTGCACATCTGTCTGGCCATGTGCCAACTTCCAAGCACAAAGTCGATAGGCTAAATAATACACAATAAGTCAATAACGTAACTGGCAGGCTGCCACTGGTAGAATTTCTGGAAAATTTTTAATTCAATCATTCCTCCTTCATTCATTCATTCTTTCATTCATTCATTCATTGCGAAAAGAACGCGAACACCAGAATATTAACCGATATAATAAATAAATCATAAAAAGCAGGCCAACCTTTTGTTAATCCTGAATAGCCAGGCGAGACCAGCTTTTCCGTCCAGAACGTAGTGGACGAAGACCTGCGCTTTCCCCCATCATAAGAAGACGAATTCAGCGTCAGTGGGGTGGACGATGATGACGACGACAACGGGTCCGATGATGATGATGGGGAGCCCAACCCAAAACTTTTCGTTGCTCTCAGAGGTCCAGAGACCCGGCTCGGCGATCCGAGCCTGCGTGATTTCTGCCCGGAATGCTGGAGCGACATAATTCCTTAGACAGTTACTTAGCGGCCGCCTCCTCTTATTAACAAACACCAGTCACATCGCCAAAGGAACAATTGACACTCAACCCTTCTTCCCCTTCTGTCCCTCGTTCCCCGATCTCTCTCCTCGTCTGTTTCCCCGTTCTCCGCAGGCCACGCCCTTTCTTTGTGGGCTAAAAATTTACACGTCAATCACAGATCACGTGCGTATTGACCTACTTAACTCGTATCTCATTGGGTAGCGATAACGCCGCCGTTCGATTGACACCAAAAATTAAACCCTAGTTATCGAGGTTCTCGGCCTTTAAATGACGTAAACGACCTACCAAGTCGAAAACATCGGAAAATTTGTTAGGTTTTTTGTATTAAATTATTTTAAACAATATCGTGGGCATGCACCTTTTTCAGTCATGTAAAAGTAATGTCTACCTGTGACATATCATTTATTTTGGCACGCTACCAAAAAATTGAGGTAAAAAATTGGCAGTTTGCCGAAACTCAATATGTTGTAAAAATTGCCTCCTGCTATAAAATAAAAATTTTAACGGCCCTTACAATCTCAAATGCGGTGATAGATAATCCGCTTTGATGGCTTAATTACGCGTTGATACTAAGTAAACTAAAAGAATTAGGTCAGTAGGCCAACAAAGTGATCACGTGTTAAGTCTAAAAATAGAACCACGCGCTCCAAAAACACGTGCTTCGGCTTCATTGTGATTACATCGAAGATGAATACGTCCATAAAATCTAATTTCTGTAACATAGTGGTATCGCTGTTGCAGATTGGCATTTAGTTGTCTGCTGTCACCAGCGTAGCCATAGGATTCTCCGACAATTCCCTTTCAACGACCGGTTAAAGCGGATTCAATAATTTATTAAGCAAATTTGCATTACGCTGCTTAAAAATCACAAACAATCTCAGTAGACTGTAAGCATGTAACGACTTCATGCACTTTATTACACAACAACAGATAGAAAAATAAATGAGCATTGATATTGCGCCGATTTAATACACGTTGGACTGCACAAGGCAGAATATTTTGGATAGTGGCTGCCTGATCCATAGTCTAGTAATCTCGACATTTTCTACAGCCAAGTCGCGGAAAACAGCTTAGTCACAGGCGCTGTGTCAAAGCATAATCGATAAGCGGGGGAGGGGTTAATCGGTTTGAGGTGGTTAGAGTTACAGCGGCGGGGGGGGTAAGGCGAAGAGGGTGAATCGGGATTTGTTATGGCACATTCAGATCGAACTAAACCACCGAATAAGGCGTTGCCAGAAGTGATATTGCGTGGGTATTTCTGAGGTAGGCCTAACGCAACAACCTTTATGCAGGGACGTAACTAGCGTTGGGCTTGGGGGCTTAACCCCCCCCCAAGCGAAGCCCGGCCCCACTATTGGCTCGTGCTGATGCACTCGCCATACTCGAGGTTTAAAGTCCCCCAACGAGAAGTCCTAGTTACGTAGCTGCCTTTATGGGGGGCATGGGTGGTCTATTGACTTTATTTGGTGTCCTTAAAGTTTTCCTATATCCTTCGGAACTCCTTCGAACCCCAGTCGGGGTTGCTAAAACACATCAAGCCCTGGATGTTACATGACCGACTCGAAGATACCCCAATTGTAGACACTAGCTGCACACGAACCAATAGTTAAACGACATCCTAAGCGATTCTATTGGAATGAACCGTGTATCGAGTTTCGACTTCGAATCAAAATTAAGTGAAACTCCACCAAGTAAAAACTTCAGAGGGTCTACTTTGGGGAGGGGGTTTAGCACAAAGACGCGGAATCACTCCCTCTACCCTCGAGGTCGACTCAGCCTTTCATTCGCCAGATGACGTTCGTAAAATGAGCAGTAGGACGTGATGGGCACCTTGCATGGCTGCCAAAGTTAAATTCGATGCTGTAATTACTTGTGATCATCCATTCATACTATGAACTGTAATCATACTGCAGTGTGTCAGTTTGAAATTGTAAACAAAGATTATTATAATGGACAGACATTCTGGTCAGACCACTGTTTGATGCTCTGTGCAGTTAACACAGGCACTACAGAAGTTAAGTATTATTATGCATGCATCTTTTTCATATAGGAATATAAGGCTAACACTTTAATGATGAAAGTGCACTAAAAGCAACTGGGAAACCAGTGCAGCTTGTCATTAGTGTCAACGTCACTATCAATGCAGATTCAAGCTTGAAGTCACAATTTACATCTTTCAGTGACCACAGTGTGTATCCAAGACATTTATCTTTGCTAAATTAATCATTTCCTACTTCCTAAAGGATCACTCGATTTACCCACATTTAACAGATGTACATTGCCTAATACGGCTCTCAAAAACCACATTCATCTAGTGTATTTTCTAGATCAACAGCATGAAACAATGTATCTTTTCACTTCCATTGGACCATTATCATAAAGCACACGGTTTCGCTCGATGCAAATCTGTTGTCGAAAATTGTAATCCATTGGAAAAAGTAATAACCCTCAATATTGTGAAAAATTACATTTGTAAAGAAAATTCAGACAAGTGTCATAAAATCCACAACTACTGTATTCATCTTTAACATTTTATTGTATTCCTCAGAACTCGAGCAAGTGTTCGTGCCTTAATTGGTCGATGTTAACTCTTTGTTGTCCTGAAAAAAAAGAAAATATCAAAGGTTACAACAACAGAAGCACTTGCCTAAATTACTGTACAAACAAACAAGCAGCAAAGATGACAAAGAGCTGATATGAGCAAGAACACCAACAGCTTTTAATAATACAACTACTAAACCAATGCCTAACAAGAGAATGTTTAATTCCCAGGTAGCCCATGAAATGCATAGAGCAAGAGTCAACAAGGTAAATCCTATTAACAGTCAAAAAAGTCAGTCCTATATTCCCTATAAGCTTCCTAGTATAGGTCTTCGTTTAATAAAACAGACTGACAAATCGCAGCGAGTTACATAATGGAAAGGCAGACAAATCTAATATATGGGATACAGTTGCTGATGGGTACTTTACTTTAGTGAGCTATGTTTGTATAATATTACTTTGCTATGAAGGACATCAGTCTAGTTTTCTTTTAAATCAAGCATAATTGCATTACACAGAATAAGTAAGCAAGTATATTCTTTATTGTACGAAAGCAGTATGCAATACTGATTTTTAAAGGTTATATATTAAGTATAAAATCCCGCTAAGGCGGAAATTT
Source organism: Aporrectodea caliginosa (assembly GCA_020284085.1). Lineage (NCBI taxonomy): Eukaryota > Metazoa > Annelida > Clitellata > Crassiclitellata > Lumbricidae > Aporrectodea > Aporrectodea caliginosa. Next base: position 94,796 of record JACEVL010000822.1, read on the forward strand.
GTTTCTAGATTTCTTCTCCACCTGTGCCCCTAGCCAACTCAGCTACACTGACCACACACTGTTGGTGGGAAGATCATATGGCGAGGGAAAGGACTGGTCACTCGCCCTAATATATAATGAGGCTAAGAAAATGAAGTCGATAACACTTCATACCCGTGGCTGCCTCATGGCTAGCTTAAGGGACTGCTCTTCTTCTTCTTCTTCAAGATACATACATACAGTAAATTTACACTGAAAAAGACGTCATCTGATACTCGTAATTTTCATGTGAAAAGGCAACACTTCTTACACTTGGGGTGCAATGGCTGCGGAGAGAGTAGCTGACTCCAAGTTTTGCAAGTTTCTGCAGACGCTGTGTTGTCTTAATTTTCAGTCGCTTTGTAATCGCCTTTTGCTTTGCAGCAGAAACAACTTTGTTGTGTCTCTCTCTAGCCAAGATATGTGATTTTGGCCGACTGAAAACCTTATTTGCACCCTTGAAAACGTCAGGGTGTACCTCTTCGGTAGGTACGTGCTTACCTACAAGCAAAAATTGTAAATCGTACAAAACCATCAGCAGCTACTCAAGAAAACCTTTTAAACAAAAGTGATATACATTACACAGTATAAGTAAGTAAGTAAATCCTCTAATGTACCAGCTGCTAATCTGCATTCCAGTGTTCAGATATGTGATGCCAGGGGTCAAAACCCGTCGCTTGTCGCTTCCTAGATACTGAGCTAGAAGCTGAAATACACGAGAGGGGTCAAAAATGAAGAATATTCTTCAGTTCAGCAGTTGCCTGTGAATTTGCCATAACTTGCAAAGTAGTAATCCGATTTTGATGCCGTATGTTTTATTCGACACAGAAAAAAGCCCCTTATTGCCCAGCAAAATTGCAGAATAATCAAATAATGGTAGCTAAGGACTTTGATGACACGATTATTCCAAAACTTTTTATTCGATTTTTTCACTCTATACCAATGAAAGAATGAAACGTGCATAACTTCAGTTAGAAAAAAGATTATTTTATTCTGTAAAAAATATTTTGATGCAGATTAATCGTAGAATATGACTGAATAAAAAGGTCAGAAACCGACATGTGACGGGTTTTGACCCCTGGCGTCACATATCATATTTAATAAACAATCAATGGCATGTGAAAAATCACATGAGCTGGCAGTCAAATAATGGCACCCATTTCCACCAGACCTCTCAGTGGGCATCTGAAGGCCCAGGTACCCACCCAAAGCATATTCATTCCGTGATGATAATCCCAATACCTGGCGTTCCTTCAAATTACGTACAACTGTGATGATTAAGCAATCGACAGCCTGAGACACCAAAAGGGGTGTCACATTTTAGAATATACGGCCCTGAATTTATTCTGAACTGTCACTGGATAAAGTTAATATTTCAATGTCAGACGGGAAGAAACATTAATATAGATTTAATGATTTATAAAGCTTTGTTATCCAGGCATGTAGCAAGACTTCACAGACCTCTTAAATTCAAGAGGAGGCAACTTCACAGACCATTGGCAAAATCCTGGTCATTTGGGTCATTAGTCATTGGAAGTTCCAGTATATAAAAAAGCCTCCTCGTGCTTCAATGTAGCTACACCTATGCTGTTATCCCAAGACATCAGCTGATGGAAGAAACGGCAAACTTACATATCATTTTCTTTCGGAACATTAAATATCCCGACATTGAATCAGCTACAATCTTTGCAATTTCATCGGATTCAAACTGAGCGAATGCATATCCTTTGCTTCGGCCAGTCTGTTTTAACAATAAAAACAATGTAACTCAATTATGCTATGACAGTTACTATAGTTTTTGTAAGAGTAATTAGATATTTATAAAGCACCTCTTCAAGATAGACTGATCAGCAGTGATCCAGACCTAATGATGGAAAACCAGGATCAAACAAAATGGTTTGTAAGCGCTTACGAAAGACGAAGAAGCTCTGATGTTGCAAGATGCTAGGCAACTTATTCCAGAAAGTTAGACCCATTGCAAAACTGTCTAACTTATGGCATTTTTTAAACAAAGAAATTCAATCACTGTGAGTTAGAAGACCACGAACTACTACTACCAATGATTAGACCTATTTTATTCAATTTTTTCCAAACGCTTAAAGTACATATACAATGAATAAACTCAGAAACACTGTAAGCACAGGAAAAACCTTTTTCCAGTTTAACAGAAAAATTCATGCAAAACCATCTGGGATGCACATTATAAACCCTGATGAACAAGCTCTGACTAAACTCGTTTGATACTGTTCAACTTATTAACACTTTAACAACGAGCATGTACTAAAATGCATGGAAAACTAATCCCTCTCATCGCTAAAGGATTAAACATCACTGCTATTTTTCCATTTCCTAGAACACAACCTTAGCATTTTAAACTGATTCTGAATGCATTTAATCTTTTGGTAAAACAAACCCGTTTGCTTCTGGACAGTCGAAGTTGTCTTACTTCACCAAACTGTGCGAAGTATTCTCGCATCTGAGGCTCAGAAAACCCTTGGGGAATATGACCAACATACACAACTCCATGAATCTCTTTTGGAGGCTGCAACATTAATCAAAATAACAAGTTTAATTCAGACTGTTTTGTAGCAATACAGAAAGATTTCATTATGTGAAAAATTACTTACATCAAATTTTTTATCTGAAATAATATATCACTTGAATGCAATTGTAAATATTACACTAATCCATTGATATTCCCAGTCACCAGTAAAATTCAAAACGTGGCAAATGCTGTTTAAATTAAAATTCCTAGTTACTTGGTTCAACTGAAATGTCTTGAAAATAGAAATTTATAAAACAAAATTTTGTATTTACAACACTCTATGGTAAAAAATATTCGAAAATTATCTGTATTTATAACACCTTGGAGGAAAACTTATAAAATTTTTGTAATTCAAAAGGGAAGGTATTATAAAGTTTCTAACATCACAATAACACACCAACCTGAGCAGCTCTGAACCGCTTCACTCTTTTAGCCTTTTCTTCTTTAGCGGGCTTCTGAGTAACCTACGAAAAGTTAAAACTCTGTTAGAAACCAGACTTCATCAGCAAAACTGAGTATCACTGATAACAGATGGACATGAGACTGGACTAATCAGAATAGCTACGTCAACTGTTGAGGCCGATACAGAGTACCTGTGTAAGCAAAAGCAATGGCAGGTATCACATTAGTGCAAACAAATCAGCAAAAATGTGAATTAGAGGTATCTTATTTTATTGTACACAAGTAAAATTATTGTTCGTTAGTATACACTGCGCTGTTTTAATTACTAATCAAGTTGGCAAGCTTATAGTATTGGGGGCTTAAGGATATAGCGCGCTAAGTTTACTGGCGTCGTGAGTGATGGTTGGGGTCAGGTTAGGCGTCGTGAGGGTCAGGGTTACGGTTGGTGTCATTAGAAAACCTGGTACCGTCCGGTGTCCGCGCACCATACCCAAAGATACTGTAGAATAATTCAGCCCCCGATACTGTAAGTTTTCCATGAAGTTTCGTCTTCGGCCCCCGAAGTCGTAGCCGTATTTATGGCAACGTGGCCCTTTACCCTGAAAAGGGCAAGCTTATAGAATCGGGGACCTAAATTTTCCGATATACCGCAACGTTTCGTGTTATACGTAGCATATCAAGGCATGTTCCATTGGCCGCACGCAGCATATTTAGGGATGTTGCCATTGGCTGCAAGAAAACGGTCGAGCTCGGAGATTGATTGACCTAAAATAAAGGCGGGCTATGACGTAACTTAACGAGGGTTATGACCTAAAATGAATGCGGACTATAAATGTGTAGAGGTCACTGTTTCATAAGACGCATCATGTCGTAGCGTTTATCTGTCTTCTAATGACGACACTAACCCTAACACTGACCCTAACCGACCCTCACGACGCAAAGTTTAATTTCACGTAAAGTATGACGACACTGACCCTAACCGACCCTCACGTCGTAAAGTTTTACTTTACCTAAAGTTTCAGAATCCATTCGGTTAGGTTAAGGTTATGTGTCGTTGTTACGCGTTGTGAGGGTCGTTTAGGGTCAGTGTTAGGGTTATGTTAGCCATGTTTTTGAATGAAACTCAAGAAATGGATGGCATAATGGAACGGTCTCCCAGCTACAACCCGTCAATGTTCATGTGCTACGTAATTTAAATCAAAATTAAAAACTCATCTATTGTCATTACACTATGGCCAAGAACAGAGCGCAAAGGTTGGTCGCGGTAATGTATATTCCATGTTCCATTTAAATCGGCCAATCAGCGCAGCGCGCCCGTTTTCTAAGCTTTTCCCACATGCTTTTCCTGCGTCCAATGGAAACATGCCTAAATATGTCGTGTATAAGACGAATCTTGGCGTAAAGGTGGGTAAATTTACGCAATATATTTTAGGTCCCCGATTCTATAAGTTTGCCCTGAAAAGTTCGACACCTCTAAGCCGTATTTAGAATGACCACAATGTTGAATAACACGTGGGGCTCATCTCAGTTTTAATTTGACTACTTTCTCAAATCTGCCATTCGTTAATTCAATTACTACATAAAAATATAAAAAGTAACACACCTCAGTCATTCTGTCTTTAGCCAAGATATTAAAATATTACTAAGAAAGAAAAGCTAATAAAACCTAAATTATAGTTTCACTCGAATTTTAATGCAAACAGGAAAGAGAGTCCTCTTCTGGTGTTACACTCTGAAACACAATTTATGGTGCGCTTTTATTTCGTCAGTAATTCAATACGCACTTCTGATCTACTTCCGAAATTTGTCTCAGGTCTTTCATTCAAAGTGAATACATGACTCTTAAACAATCCAATTCCAGCTCCTCCTCTTCTCATTCGTGGCTCTATTTCCAGAAAACATCCACTGACTTTGCTGTTTGTACGTTAATTGATTTGTGACATTTGAGTTTTTCCTCGGAACAAAGCTATTATCACTGTTGAGTCTTATTTCAATTTGCACAGTGTTGAAGTTGTTGCTGGAAGTTATATAGCAAATAAATTTATTCAAATAATAAATAATAATGGGCAAAATTGGGGTACGTGAAAAACAATCTTTATAATAACATTAATAATCTTTGTTTAATTTTAAACTGACACAACGCAGGATGATTACAAATCATATTATGAACGGATGATCACAAGTTATTACAGGTCTGGAGTCGAATTTAACTGTTTAGCAGCCATGCAAGGCGCCCAGGGACGGATTAAGACTTTCGGGAGCCCTAAGCCAAGAGCCGGGTTAAGACATCCGGGGGCCCTAACCGCAAAGCCATGCATAAATATGTGTCTTTGTGCACAAAGTTCGATCCGTACATAGGCTAAGCGATTTTTTCTAGTGAAATAATTATTGGCTAAATAATAACACATAGGCTACATTTACCATTGTCATTTTGTCAATTAGGACCTTGGTAGGCAATGCGGTTTGCAGTCGGATATCTATCTATCTATCTATCTATCTATCTATCTATCTATCTATCTATCTATCTATCTATCTATCTATCTACCTATCTACCTATCTACCTATCTATCTATCTATCTATCTATCTATCTATCTATCTATCTATCTACCTAAGAACTGTGCGACGCAAATGGTCGCGTTGTGTATTGAATAAGTAATGATCCCCTCAGTGACGTCTATTCATTAGAATATTAAATAACGCTGATGTGACGAATTGATTGATAAAGTTAGTTTTTATTTTGATTTGATCCTCAGGAATTTAACTTTTTCAGTTCTAAAATTATATTTTTGCGTACTGTATGCGAAGTAGTGTTCGAAAACTTATTCGGTTATACAGTGTGCGTTGTTTCTTTTTATCGTCCATTTTGCTGATGACGCACGTGTCACTGTAGGGTGACATCTGACAATTGGTTATGGAAGTCCGCTGTGACAACAAAGAGTCATCACGGATATCTTTGACACTCGGCTTAACTAAATCTGCGAAATGGCGTCATACTGAATGTCATTGCATTTGGTTTAGATATTGGATCATATTGCTATGAACATAGTGGTATAAATCTTTTGCTGTCGGCCGCTAGATGACAATATGACGACCCCAGTTTATGTCAAAATAGAGCACTGCCTGCTGTAAATATCCAATAAGTAATAATACTAATTTAAATTATGAGTGCGGCTCTTCTGCAACCAGTTTAATAAAGAATTTACTTACTTGCGTAAGTAGCATTACTGTATTAAGGGGTTCAAACACCTTCCAAAATGCAGTGACATATAAAAATATCTGTTCCACGAACACCATCTTGTGACATGAACTGTACACTTTCAGTGTGAAAGTTAAACAGAGATAAATAACCACCCACAAACACATGCTGAGATTAGGAAAATTAAATTGCCAACATGTTATATTCATAGTTGCTCCTTAGGTTTATATTAAGGAGTATAGGATTAAGAATGATAATAAGAGTATCACGTGCCAGATATCGAACTTATATCAGTCAGTACAGAAAAAGATCAGTCTTCTTCGTACTAGTTTTTTTCGTTGGAACCACTTAGTTAAACACACTGTTTGTTGCAGATGGGAGTGAAAGAACTTTGGAGTATTTTGGATCCAACAGCTGAAGACTGCACTCTTGCAGATTTACATGGCAAACGCTTGGCAGTTGACATCAGCGGTTGGATATTCCAGACAAAAGAAGCACAAAAGCTGGCAGGAAAAGATGGATTTCATCCTCACCTAAGGTTTAGCAAATTTTTTAATTCATTAGAGATTAAATTTTTTAAATAGTGCTTTAAAATGTTTTATGTAATGAACATCTACAAAACACACAACTATGCATCATATAGTAAAAGCTTAAGATCCTATTTGTAATGTGCAGATCAAGTGTTTACTTAATTAGGATGTGCCATTTATATCTTACAATCTGATTAGTTCATCATCATCATCTGTTCCTTCTGCCAGCCAGTTTGGAATCTATATTGTTACAAATAAATGATCTCCATTGACCTCGGTCATTGTCAAGTCCATTGCTCCCCTTAGTGCAGGAGTGTCAAAGAGCCGGCCTGCGGGTCATTTCTTGCCCACTGACGATATTTCTCTGGCCCGCAAAACTTTTCCTAAAGACTGCAGTGATCTTCATGACTGATAATGAAGATAAAAATTACAATTTTTATAAACCTAATTTGACTGTTTGTATGCTAAAAATGCACCATTTAAGATTTGGCTTTGCAAATTTTTCAGGGACTGTTTAATTTCACTGTTCCCCCTCCCAGACCCTACCCCATGTTACTCAAGCGCCTTTGGCACCTTGGCCCACCACTTGCTGGAAAATATTGCACTGGCCAACCATTAAAAAATGTTTGACACACCTTCCTTAGTATTAGTCCAAGTGATGTTATGTCCTCATTTACAGTATCTTTCTAGCGTAGTCTGGATAGATAATCTGATTAGGTAATCTAGATACATTTGCAGCTAAAAGCAGTGACCAATATTATTGTTTGCAAGCAAATAATAATTATTTATTTCTTGATATTTTGGTTTCATGTACATGTATGGTTCCTTTTTAGTTTGTACAAACAAATCCAAAGGAACTAAAAGTGAAGAAAGCAGAAACATGTTTTCAAATGTCTAAACTCCCTAAATACTGAAAATTGAAACAGCTTAAGCATAGATATTAACATAGGGCAGATGTCTTTATACTGAAAATTATTATTGTAACGTAAGTCAATGTAATGTAATGTGCTGAAAATTGTTCTTCTGTAATTGAATGTAATATATAATATTACCTGACATACATGTACCGGTATATGCTTTCAAGACTATGTCTTGGAATGCATCTTCATGTTTGTACTTACAGGTAAATTAAATTCCTGATAATTTAAAACATAGGATTTACAAGAGTTAACCCTTCAAATTGCAATTACCATCTTTGTTTTGCAGAATATTGTTTTGGCGTTTGTACCACTTGACGAGAAATCAAGTGAGACTTGTAGTGGTTTTTGATGGTCCATGTCCAAATCTGAAGGCTGATGCTGTCGCCAAACGAGGGAGAAAGCCGCCACTGTCAATGAACAACAATGGAAATTCAAAGTTTCAAAGCTGGGTGGAAGAGGTGGAACAACTTTTTTTTATCAAAAGATTGAGTATTGTATAGCTGGTTACATCTGTGGGTCTTTTGATTGGAACAGATTTCACCGTCACCTAAAGCACAACAGACGATTTCCTTGGGCGGAAAGATATACTTTTAAATAAGGCATTTCACAGTCTGAAATTTGATGACCACCCACATTTCATTTTAGCCAGGCTGCACCTCTTTAGATCTGTTTGAGAGCCTTGTTACTGAGAAGTTATAAGAAGGTACTATTTAAATACCTGTATACATGCATACACTACATGCATACTTACATACATGTGTGCCTGCTTGTATTAGATACATAAATACATAGATACATACTAGGACTGAGTGAAAAATTACATAAAACTTTTGCACAAATACCAATCAATGGTCACTTGTAAATAAACCAAATTCCATGATCATATCCTATGATCATTATCCTGTAAATTGCAATTATCATGTAATCTCTGCTCATCTCGTTCTTTGCGCTCTGCTGATTGGCTTGATTTTTTTGTTCCTAGGACTAGGACTGCCTTGGCTCAACGCCGGGCATTTGCTGTGGTTGGTCCCTCTACTTGGAATGACCTTCCCCCCTCATTAAGGGCTAAACTAATGACTAGTTTTTCCTCTTTGGTCTCTCGTTCTTTAAAGACGTTTCTTTTCCCCGGGGTTTTCGTGCTGAGAGCGCTTCTGAATAGTTATTCTGAGAGAGGCGCTGTATAAATCTTTAGATACAATACAATACAATAATCCTATGATCATTATCCTATGAGCAGAACTATACGGTCACAAAGACGAAAAGAAAGCTAGGCTGAAGATGACAGTTTGGTCTTAACCTTGTATTGTGTATTTGTTTAATTGAAGGAAATCTTGCCATCATAAAAGCAGCAAGTGACAACAAATCAAGATTATAGCTGTTATAGCTTTAGAAACTGAACTGGTCGACCTGTTAGTCGGTTTCTAATGTGGCTTATTGGATTAGCTGACAGTTCAGTTAGTGTGACAAGGCAATTTATCCTACCAGGAAGCAAATAGTCAGTGTTTTTAAACATCAGACGTGATAAAGAGTTCTTGTTGTCCTTGGCTGGGAGGGCAATTGGGTGGGGGCTAAGTCGCAGATTGTATCAGCTCTCCTGTCAATCCTGACACATGAATGGCATCTTTATCAGTAAGATTTTTGCCACTTGAAATATAGGTTTTGAACTGTGCCTCTTGGGACCAATTTCTCAGATCGGATGCATTATAAATGGGCTTTTGTCATTTCATAACGTGGTTTACCGAAAGCAATATTGAACTTACTGGAAATGCATTTACACGTTACATATATTTCATTGGGGTGATACTGAATTAGAATAGGTTTGTTATCGGAATGTATGCATACATGTACTTTACCAGGTATATGTGGATGGTATTCATTAGGGGTGATATAGTCATTATAGGTATTAATTGCTCTTTTCTTGCTATAATAGTATTTCTTGTTTTTTTCTTTTAGTGCAAAGAATTGCTTTCGGTATTCAAAATACCATACCTGGTTGGCGAAGGAGATGCAGAGGCTACGTGTGCCGATCTGAATCAGAAAGGGGTAGGTTGAAATAGATGAGTGTTTCTAACTGTTTATATAGCACCTTTTTGAATCAGGAAGGAGTAGGTTTTTCACACACATGCAAAACAGATTTATAAAATTATACGCGTGCGTGCGTGCGTGTGTGTTTGTATTTTATATTCAGTTTGTGGTGTTTGGTTGCAATTTTTTAGATCTGTCAACAGATCTGTTAAATAGATCCATAAGTTCAGAGAGTCTGGAAGATAGGCTGAAAATTTTCATAAAAGGTGCTATATAAACAATTAGAAACACTCGTCTATTTTTGCACCAGTGTGTGTATGTATTTATATACACAGGTATACATAATTGTATTGTATTTATAGATTTATAAAGCGCCTCTCACAGTGAACACCAATCAGAGGTGCTACACTATATACACTAAACACTTTATACATTATTAGCTGCTCAAAAATGTATCACTACTGAAATTTTTGTGAAGTAATAAAATATCAGAAATAGAATATGAAAATGATGATGACAACTACAAAAATGATACTCATACTTTCTTTGTTAGAAGACTTGGGAGATTAAATTTAATATGATCACTTGAATGAACAAGCTAAAGCCTAGGAACTGTTTAATAACCTTGTTTGTTTGTTGATTTCATAAGGTGGTTGACGGATGTATCACAGAGGATTCAGATGTTTTTCTGTTTGGTGCTAAAACTGTGTATAGACATTTCAGCTGTGACCATAGTAAAGTAAGTCTTGAGTCATTTTTATATGCATATAATTTAGTTTTAATCATTTATAAGTATTTATATGACTTAGCAGAACTGACTGGAGTTGTGATGTAAGAATTCACTGTAGCCTATATTTTTAGTGGAAGCCAGTTGACATCTGACTATATTTACTTCATCTTTGACTCCTGTGTAGTTCCTCACAAATTTGATCATACTCATAGTAAAATATTAAAATGAAAAAAGTAGTAAAAAAAATGAGAACACGACACAGTGTTCATAAGTAATAAACAGTTTTAATATGCAATAGTAACAAAAGCAAATTTCTATTTAAAAGTTATAGTATAATGGAGTTTAAATTTTTAATGAACATTTCATATATGCTTAAAAGGGGTGCTTGATAGTGTCGTGGTTAGCCTGCTGGACTGTAAATCAAGAGGTCAGGGATTCAAATCCCCACTAGGGCAGGCATTTGATTCAAGATTTCTGCTCCACCTGCATCCCTAGCCAACTCCGCTATAATGAGTTGTACACTGATCGTAGGAAGATGAGATGGTGAGGGAGAGCACTGGTCACCTGCCCTTCATATGCAAGTCTCAGGAAATGAAGTCGCTGACACTTGATATCCCTGTCTGCCTCAGAGCTAGAATCGGGGACTATTCTTCTCTTTTCTCTCTATGTTTAAAAACACCGGCTCACTGCTAGACTGGTAAACCAATTACTGATCCAAAAAGTTCAAGAATCACTGGACTCTGGTAAAGTTGATTTGCATTTGAGCAATGACAGATTTGATGAACTGTGGTCACATCATAACTAATTGATATTCTCTGAATGCAGGTAAAGAGTTTGAAATGCTATCGGATGGAGTCTGTACAGCAGAAACTGCATCTGAGTCGTGAGCACCTCATATCGCTCGCGCTGTTGCTCGGCTGTGACTACGGTCTCGGAGGAGTCCGTGGCATCGGCCGAGAACAAGCCATCCGGCTTATGCAGCTTTGGGAGAATGTTAATCCACTAGATAGGTATGGAAATTGTCTCACAGCTAACAGTCTATACCACTGGTGATGATGAAGCTAATGATGATGATCAATAGTGACATCGACAATTATGATGATAAATATGATAACAATGATGAACATAGTATGTTCGTTTATTATGCAAAACAGGATGGCACATCGCAACCTTGCACATTAAGAGTACAATACTGTGAAAGATGGAGCGAGTAATCAATGTTGGTTAATCGTTAGCTTTGGGGACTCTGTTAATATGTTTGAAAAGAACCCTTGAGACAAAGTTCCTAATCTTTGCTCGGAAGGTCAAAGTCGTGCATCCGTGCTCTAAGGCCGTGTCGTCGACTGTTGAAGATAAGGGCAGTAAAGATAGTTGTATATTTTGTATGTCTGCGCAGTTACTTAGGACATTTTCAGAACCTATAAAAGTTGCGGGAACATTGCTATGCCCTGATTGTCATGCTGCATACTTATACACCGCAGTGCAACACGTCATTGCATTTTAATACTAGTTTTGTCCAGTTGCTAGCATTTTGTGGAGCATATTAATGCTTTAGACGATTTGCTGTTGAATTTATCACTCTGTTAGTTCACCATCTTTTAACACTTTAATGATACGAGTGTATGAAAAGCAACTGGGAAACATCTATGCAGCTCGTTGTTAGAATATTAAAGATTCCTTAATTATAATTTCAAAAAAAATTTAACTGATGCTTCTGATTGACAGAATGAGCAAGTGGAGACAAGACTCAAGCTGTGAACAGTCTGCTACCTACAAGATAATGACAACAGCCAGGAAGCCAGTGCACTGCAGACGCTGTGGTCACCAGGGTGAGATAACTTCTCTGTTACTCTGATTTTATTCGAGCAAATTATTAGTTAGTTTGTCATCCAGACACTTGATGGGTGCACAATAGTCTACCGGTAGTTGTTAGTATGCTGGACTCTCAATCAATAAGTCGGGGTTCAAATCCCCACCAGGGCAGAAATTTTTTTTCAAGATTTCTGTTCCACCAGGCACCAGCACCCCTAGCCAACTCGGCTATAATGAGTACACTGAACGTACACTGTCAATTGGAAGGTGAGACAACCAGGGAGAGGACTGGCCATCCGCCCTCATATGCCGAGGCTAAGAAAATGAAGTTTCTAACACTTCATACCCATGGCTGCCTCAGGGCTGGCTTATGGGACGGCTCTTCTTTACAATGCTAGTCTAAATGATGTTAAAGGTATTAAGAAAAATTTTTTTTCTCACTAATTACTTATTTAGACTTTTTAATTGAAGGGATTCATTTGGACTGTTGTCTTCTAATTGTTTAAGGGAGTGGAGTCAACCACGGTGTGATGGGATGCGGAACCTGCGGTCTTCAGACTGGTTGTAAGAAGACGGCGGTTGACTCTGCCGATAGGATCTGCCAATGTGATTGGCATCAGAACGTCACCAAGCATCAGTCGTCTCAGATAGAAGCCAAAATCAAAGAACTTGCTCTTAAGGATCCTCTGTTTCCCAGGAAAGAAGTAAGTATGATGGTTGCCTAAGGGCTGTATTTGTGGTCCATGGCGACTCGCTTGTCCCCTTTGCATGCACTTCCACCATGCAATACCGGGCTTTGGCCGTCATGGGCCCGACCATTTGGAACGGCCTTCCATTGGAGCTACGTTTGCTACCAAGGACAAATTCTTCTGCCTTTAACTTATCTTTAAAAATTGTTATTTTCAGCCACGGCTGGGCTGGGAGTGCCTCTGAGTAGGTATCTTGAAGGAGCCCTATATCAAGTTTATATTTATTGATTGATTGATTTTAAAAACGATTGCTCTGAGGTTATGTACAGTTCAATAATGCGATCTTTATTGATTTCAGGTGATGGGCTTTGGATTTGAACCTGGGTCACAGATTTGTTAGCTGTTTATCCACCGTGCCTTCCCTGTTTGTGGAAGGAAAGGCTTATATAATTCATAGCATAATAAATGACCATTGTGTTTATAATATGAATTATTACTATGAAGAAACAAATGTGACCGTCAGGAAGGAACTGCAGAAGCAAATGAATTGAGACACTGGCAAAGTTTACTGTCAAACTATTTTAAACATTATACCATACAACATATACACTGGACTTTAGTGTAACGGAGTGTCTATTTGAAGTGATTTGGTCATTTATTATATAGACTGCCTTTCACGACTTTCTTTCTTTACAGTTCTTATCATTTCGTATTAGCTGAAATATGCTTCTTGTCTCTTTTCTTTACCTGCGATACAGAATTCAATTTCTGTATATTATACAGTTGTTTATTACCATGTCATATCACATTGCTGCTCTGGTTTCTCGCTGTTCTTGGCTGTGCTCCATCTTACCGGTTCTCCCACCACTGCTGCATTCATTACTTCTGATTAACCCAACTGGGTTTTATAAGTCACTAAATTCTTTTTCTTTAGTTGTGGCTGGGCTTGAAGCGCTCCTGAGTAGTTTCTTGAAGGGGCACTATGTAAATTCTCTGAATGAATGAATGTCAATATCAACATAAAATCTATACAGTTTTACAACAATACAATCACAGAGATTGATTAAAGGGTCAATAGGTCATCCTGAGATAAGTTTTGGCTGGCCTATTGCTAACATTAACTGTTGTGGTGTTTTTATGTATTCCAGTGAAATATCATTGGATGAGTTCTAATGTGTGACTAATGGCTTTTACAATTCAATGGTATGTTTTAAATAGATCATTTTTTTCATTTCTGCTACAGCTGATAAAACAGTATTCGGTCCCTGCTTCATCAAATAACATTGAGTTCGAATGGCAGAGGCCATCGTACGAGGAGGTGGAGGTGAGTTCCTCACGAGTGTTTGGTCGCTTTTGTTAACAAAATAATCTCAATATTCAGGAAGCGGTTACTATTGAAATCCATCTGTTTTAAATGAGTTCATTAGAGATTAACTGCAAGGGAATGTTAGCAGTCTGTCTAAAATCATTGCATAAAAATGCTTGCAAGATTATTTGAAAGTAGAATATTTTCAGCAGTAGATTCATCATTTATGAGCATTAAGAAGTCTAATTTAGGTTTCATCAGATTTATTGTAAAGTGTCAGCAAAGTGTTACAAGCATTGGTCAACAAAAAAGTGAAAGGAATGTTGATTTTTTATTTTGAAGAAATACTTGTCAAGATTGTTTAAATGGGATTGCAAGAAGATCCTGAATCAACTGGCTAGCTATTTCACAGCCCATGATATGTCCACTCTGACAAGGAATCAAGTATCTGGTGACTCGTATCCTGGAGGATTTTCCAGACCTGATAAGTATGATTAGTTTAGTTGTTTCCTTATTCCTAACTGTAATATTGTTTTGTTTGTACACAAGAAGCCAGTTTTGGTAGCGATATATATTAAGTTCCATTAACTAGGTTGTGTTGTCATTAAAATGTGTTATAGAAGAAGAAGAGCAGTCCCTTAAGTTAGTCCTGTGGCAGCCATGAGTATGAAGTGTTAGTGACTTCATTTTCTTAGCCTTGGCATATGTGAGTGGGTGACCAGTCCTCTCCCTTGCCATCTCTTCTTCTGACCAACAGCAAACAGTCCGTGTACTCATTTTAACTGAGTTGGCTAGGGGTGCAGATGGGGAATAAATCTCGAAACAAATTTCTGCCCTGGCAGGGATTTGATCTCCGACCTCTTCATTGACGGTCCAGCATGCTAACCACTGCACTATCAAGCACCTCAGAACTTGAACCAAATTCGGGATCTTTGTCCTTGACTGCATTATGCCACATTCTGTATTATAATGAAAAGTGGTCCTAGCTCATAAAAATTGCAATTAGTTTACAGTGCAGAAGTTGGTAAAACAGGACAATCAATCAACCCTTAACTTTTGCTCAGAGCGACGTTTGTTTTGTTGTTCTGTGAATAATCTATGAGACTCCTTAAATTTAATTAGCAGATTTGGATTTACCATTTGCAACATGTGGGAGTTTATGTTTCAAGTGCTTAGTAAAAAATGTTCAATTCTTTTGTAGAATTTTGGCAAAGAGACAAGAGAACCATCGAGAAATTTATGTCGTTGAGTGGAAACATATTCGTAAGTTTCACAGAAGTATTTTGAAGCAATCTTTTTAATTATATGTGCTTGCTTCTTGGTTTTTATCAAAGAGAGAGAAAGAGGAAAGGAGAGTGAGATGGACAAACAGACAGACTGAAGGTGAGACAGAAACAGACAGTGAGAAAGAGTAATCATTAATTCATTTTCTCACTTTTAAAATTGTCAGATTTCCTTCTCTCAGCAAATATTGATTTATTGTCTTAAAAATACAGATTAGCTTGTTTCTTTGTTTAGCTGGGTTGCCAATGTCTGTGGAGGAGAAAATAACGACGAGGGAATTCAAAGATAACTTCTCGGCTGTTTATCCTCAAGTGGCAGCAAATTACGAAGGCTGGCTGATTCATAGCGGCACGCCAACGAGAAGCCCAAGTAAGTTATCATGACTTGCTCTGGAACAATTCTGTAGGAAAAAACTGAATATCTTATCTATTGTATGTAATTTTTAAATGCTCAACAAGTCTGATTATTAATTGTATGGTCTGTTTTTATTTCGGTGTTTCATTATTTTCGTTACCTCTTAACTTTTCAATGATGAGCTGCATTGGCATCCCATACATCTTTGTACATGATTGTCATGAAAGGTTCAGTTAAACTCTGAATTTATAGATGCTGGCCAAAAGTCTATGAGGTGAAGATTCACTAAAATATTACATAATTGGGTACTTGGTCATTGGTTCGGGTTGGCCGGTTGGGAGCATCTCTGATGAGTTTTTTGTTTCAGTGGTGCTTTATAAATGCCTGATTACTGGTATGATTACAAGTAGACTTTCATATACACTGTAATTAGGAAATGATACAAGTGCACATATAGCCATAGTATAAACGCAAGAAGAAAATGAAAATTTCCCATTAAAATGAACCAATGGACTCTTAAGAAGAACGACAGAATTTCTACAGTGCTATATAAAATTGAACTGCTCCATTTAAAAACTAATTTCTGTTATATCTACAAGTTTGTGAATCAGTTTCTTGTTTCTCATAAATAATAATGAGATGATTTATATAGCACTGTAGTAAAGCCAAGGTTGAAGAAAAGGGCGCTGTATATGTGTAGTTCTAAATAGATAAAGATAAGAGGTCGCCAGTGTGTATGTATCGTATCTATATCTGTATCTGGTTATTTATATAGCCCCTTTTACAAACCTCACAAAAATGCTTTATTTTCATGTTGAAATTGTTTGTGTGTAATTTTTTGCATAGACCGAAAAAGACATTTTCCCGACACTCCAGGAGGACGTCAGACAACAATGGACCGTTACTGTGTCGCCCGTAAGAGGTTATTTTTGCCTTTAAAAAATGCGGACGAGACATCAGGAAGTGATTGACCATTGAGCCGAAACTGACCACAGAGCTGAGATTCGCTTGAATAGAAATCATTCGCATTCGTTGTTGTGGCTTATATTATCATCATTAGAACTGTTGCCTAGTCAGTGATGACTACATCTGAAAATTTAGTGACTGAGAAATTTATTGAGCTGAGATTGCTTGAGCAAATTTAGTTTTCCTATGTGTTCATAATTATAGTAATTGTTAGTGTAATAACCAATGGGTCTTGCAAAGATGTGTTGGGCTGGAGGACAGAGTAACTGGTGGGTATGAACTGTTGACCTTCGTAATTGCATTTAACCGCATTTTGTTTTGTAAATAATTATGTTTACTTAGTTTGAGATTCTGTCGTTAAGTATGACTTGTGTGATAGTGTGACTGGCTGATGGAGGAATGGCATGGAAGAAAGAGATATCTAGATGTACACTTAGAGGAAATGGGCAAACCAAGTGATGGTCTGACAGGAATATGAGATGTACCTTATTTGGCTTTTCTTGTGCTGAAAATTCATTGTATGCAATGTTATTTGATAGTCATTTTAACCCTTTAGCGACAAGAGTGTACTAAAAGTGACCGGGAAACCAATGCAGCTAAAGTGTTAATGGGTATCTGGACATAGAAGCTGATTGGTTAGAGTACGTGCCTTGTGACAGAGAGAGTACGGGTTTGAGCCTCCTCTGAGGTTACTGTGTAGGGACCTTGATCAAGTCCTTCACTCACAATTACTCAGTGCCATTGATTATCAGTCATTAGATTTTGGTGCTTAATAAGTGCATGGTGAAAATACTGGAGTCAAATACTCAAACATCCATGAGGTGCCAAAGTAGGGAATTAAGAACCCGATGAAACTGAAAATGGGTAAAATTAGCCGTAACTGTATTGTGAACGGGTAATGTACCAATGCAAAGAAATCAGTAAGAATTGCATGAATTCCGTATGCTGACTTATATTGTTAAAACGTAGGTTTGTCTGATATTTTAATTTGGTGGAATGTTATTATGCCAGTGTAATTCTTTTTCGATAAGTTTTGTAGTACGTACAGCGCATGATTTTGAAGGAGTTTCAAGATGTGACTTCTATTTTGGTTGTTCAGACTTTTAGCAATGTTGCGAGATGCAGCAGAATAGACATTTGCTTATTTTTGTGTTCATTTTCAACTTTTTGTATCTGCAAATATGTACATAGATAGTTTTTGTAAACATTTGTTGCTTACAAGGAATGAGGTTTGTTTTATGTACGTGACTGTTGTTATCTGACTTAATATCATGAAGAAGTTTCGTGCGAAAAAGTGTTGTCTAAATGTAGGCTATGTGTTTATCAGAAACTTGTTGGAATTTGTTACCACTCTTCAGTGACAGCAAAATTACTTCCTCTGACTGGCTTTATCAAGATAATCTTGTGACATGTTACATTCTGGGGTTCATTTTCTCTCACAAAGTTTATGGGATGGCAGAGTTTTGTCTAGGATTTCCAGCAAGTATTAATTGATGCATTTTTATGCTATGATGTCTGGAAAAATTCATTAGTATATTGTTATTATGATTATTATTATTTGTCAGTCCAGAGAACAGTTGGATGTGGTAAAGTCCAGGAAAAGCAGGTGGTGTACTCTTGTAAGAGAGCTACAAAGTCTTTGGCACAGGTACCTGGAGCTTGTCTCCAGTGGAGAGAATTAATTATTATTATTTATTTATGGGCTGGAGATAGTGATTCACGGGTGCAAAATATGTGGTATGGTTGTACCAGAAGCGGCTTCAGAAACATTTTCAGTATAATCCAATAGACAAAAGTCACGACCAGCAGTAACTGGTTGCAAGAGTAGTCGCATACATTCTCTGGTGGTAGTTCATGGGTTATGTTGTGATGAGACAGTTGATACTTGCATCCCCCAAATGCAATTTCTGTTACAAGTTCGAAAAGTGCTGAGTCATGTGATGGTAGCCTTAGAGAGGGACCTACCCTCGGAACGCGCTGTATTGGCAGGTTTACATTTAAGCCAAATGCTTTGAATGCAAACTTTGAGTTGTCATTCACAGAAAGGAAGAAATGCCAGAATATGTTTTTGATTTACCTAAATCTGTCAAATGTGCATTATTATTAAAGGTGTTCATTGTAGTTTTTGTGGTTATGCTTTTTTCATGTTTCCTGGGGTTTTGAATGGTTAAAAGGTGCTGTATTGAATGCCTTGATACATTCAGATGCATATATTATATACACATGCATAGATTCACACATGTATATTTATATATACATGCATATATACATAGGCATCTGCACATTTGGGCCAGTTAGGATACCCCTTCTTGAATTCAAGTTCAAACACGACTTGGCCCAGTTTTCATGTTTTGCCTCTTTGCATAAATTCTGTGGGTGTCCATGTATGCAGAAATATACCAATATACATGCACACATATACATACATACATCTGTACATAGCTTATGGCAGTTTAGTTTAGTGCAGCCCTGTCGTAAAGGCACAAGATTTGTCAGACTATGTACATTGTTTGTAGCATGATTAAGAAATCTAATTGGTGATTACAGTCGGCTAGCTGCTGTTTGTCAGTGAGATTTCCCTTGTGTCTTGTGTTCTATGATTCGCAAGTCGTAATGGACTTTATTCGTAACCCTGTATATATACTACAATCTGTTGTGACCATTTAGAAAAGCTGGGAAAAGTTTCTTTGAAGAGGTGCCTTATAAAACTGATTACAATAATATGAAGTCCAATTCATATATCTGGGGTGGGGGTGGAAGGCACATGTATTCCTTAATACCAGGTTGTCCTGAGCCTATGGTTTATAGGACAACAATCTGTAGAAACAGGCTACAGCAGTATCAGATTCCCAAGTCTGTTTTCATTTCCAACTTGAATGGTTCTATTCATGTGCTTCTATTTACTACAATATATAGGTGCTTAAGAAAAACTATCTTATACATACTGCTTGTGCTTATACCGGTACATACCGTATACAGTTATACTCTGTTAGATAATACTTGTTCATACTGTATATCAATTGCATATGCAATAAGCCTAAGGGGTAATTGTGTGTACGAATATGAATATACACAATGTGCTTATATAATTATGCCCACATTTTATGCAAGTGTATTTTCATATCTAGGTGTATACCTGTATATATATATCTAGTCTATATATATATATATATATATATATATATATATATATATATATATATATATATATATAATATATATATATATATGACAGGTATATTAAATTTATATATATAAAGACCAAGGCTGGTGGAAAACCGAGGTCAAAGTGAAATTAGTAGGAATCTGGTCTTGGGTTATTCCTACTCAGTAACCTTTGGCCTCATTCAGCCGCCATCTGGTGAGAAGTTCTTCTCTTTCTGAGAACTAAGAGGTCAGACTATCATTGTCTACAACCACTGTTCACCAGCTTTCAGTCCAAGTGCAAGACACCTTTACCTATATTCTGGGTTCATTTCTTCTGATAACACACCATTTCTTATTATAAAGTAGAAGTGGCAGTGTTTGACTCGAAGGAAAAAAGAACAAAGGCAGACCAAGACTGTGTTGGATAGACAACATAAATGAGGACGTAAAATCACTTGGGCTTACACTAAGGGGAGGGGTGGACTTGACAAATGACTGAAGACAATGGAGATAATTTATTCGTACCCATCGCCACCAAATGGCTGGCGTCAGGAACGGATGATGATATACATACATCCAAAGTTTCTCACTGTTTGAAGAAGCAAAGGGAACATTCTACACATCTATAACCAAAGGCCTGTCTGTGGCATTGTTTCTATTTTGATTTGATTCCAGATTTTCGGTTCGTCTGTTCGTAAACTGTGCTGATCATGAATTGATAACTTACTTATTTTTATAAGGGTTCTTAGAATAGTTCACTGATTAATTGGGAGAGGATTGAGAGGGAACTTTTGGTAGGTGGAGGGTTTTTATAGGGATGACTTAAGCTGAAGCCTCACCTCTTGCTATCTCAGCACAGGTCTTTAACCCAAAACTGAAAACACACCTTTTCCACAGATCCCTACCCTTATTCCACTTCATCCCCTTACCTCTCTCACCATCTCAATTCGAACACCCTCCAACCCAGCAGTCTGCCTGACCCTTTGGATGTTAGGGTGGAACTGCTTTTGGCCCTACCTGCCTATCGATTTTATTTTGACTGAGCGCCTGTGAATAAGGTGGTTCCGGCAACTATATGTTTGTGTGCGCTGTAAAAATCCCGAGATTATGAATATGATTTGGTCGCATAGCATGCAACCTACTTACAGAAAAAATGCTGGCCATCTGGCATCTGTCTTAATAGAGAAGCAACTTGTGAGAATTTCCCCTGCACCAAGGACTGAATGTGAAAGGACAAGCCGCTGAGTTACATGGCTCAGAAAGTGACCTTTACCAGACGCATTTGGAAGCATCATGTATCGCTCTTCCCACTGGTAACCCACGACTATCCTCTTACCATCTGTTCCCTATTACTGCACCATATTACTGTCAACCCAACATTAAGCCGACTCAAAGGTCAACTTCACACATCGACCTGGAGGTCAAGTTTTTTTTTGGAAGAAAGATTTATATCTGAGAAGCAGAATTATTACTAACGGCCGCTACTGTTTCAGTGTTTGCTTAAAGGCTACTAAGATGCATCAGGCTAGCCTAAAATATTCTTATCAATAACCATGTCCCAAACGAAACCACCTGTACATGCATCATGATGCATGTATTGCTGTGCTGTGATGTATCAATGTATATATGTATGCATTTAGGTATGTATGTATATATGAATGTATGCATGTATGTATGTATGTATTTATGTAGGTATGTGTGCATGTATGTATTTATGTAAGTAGGTATGTATACAACTATACATCCATGTATGTATGTATTTATGCATGTAGGTATGTTTGTAATTATGTACATGTATGTAGGCATGTTATGTTATTTATGTATTTATGCATGTGTGTATTTATTTATGTATGTATTTATGTATGTATGCATGTAAGTATGCATGTACGTGTTTATGCATGTATGTATGTATACATGTAAGTATGCATGTACGTATTTATGAACCAATAAGTGTATGATTGTATGTATGTATTTATGTAGCCTGTCTATGCATGTGAACATATGTATAGCATTTTTAAGAACTTCACACATGCTATCACATTTACTTGCAACTTTTCAGCCAACATAATTACAGTATTACGTTACAAGATGGTGGCTTCTAATCAATCAGTAGAGACAAAACTTCTGTAAAAAAATTATATTGCTTTAACATTGCTTTGGACGTAACAGTGTGATTTTCGTTAACGATAACGATAACGAAAATGTTCGTTAACGAAAATAAAATGACTTCGTTAACGATAACTATAACTATAACTAAAAAATATCATTAACTATAACTATAACTATAACGAAAATAACACTAACGAAAATTCATCTTTATTTTCGTTAATACAAAAAATAAAAATAGGAAGTGCAATATGGACGATTCGACATAAATGAGAACGAAAAAATGCGAAATTTTTATTGTGAAATTTGTCAGTTACTTTGGAAACTCGTGTATTCATGAAGCTGAATGTACCCATGCTTCAAAGGTTTTCATAGCTCTGAGTAAATTGTGAAACAGCGTATTAATACGCACAATTTTGCTTATAGACTTAATTATTGTAACTAAGTAGTAACTAAAATTAACTAAAATAAAAATCCATTAACTATAACTATAACTATAACTAAAAAATAATACTAACTATAACTATAACTATAACTAAAATAAAAAATCATTAACTATAACTATAACTATAACTAAAATAAAATCTGTAAGGAAAATCACACTGGGACGTAAACTGTACAATTAAAAAGACAATACTAAACGTTGCAGGCAACTTCATCCAACATATCTTAAAATGCTCAAAAATATATTTAAAAGGCATTTCCAGAGACTGATTTTTGCTTAAAACACTGCAACAAGCTATAAAATAAAAATTACTTGACATATATATTATTTTATTTGATTATTAAAACAGTATAAGCTAATCTCAGTTATCACCCACATCAATTTCAAATCATACAGTTAAGATTTACCGCCCAACTTTACTGCGTGTGTTTATAATCATATATTACGATCAAGTTTTACTACTAATACTGTAACTCTGTGTAATAAGTTTGAGCTTGACTGAAAAACAACATTTCCTATGTACATGGTCACTGAAACAATGTCGTTGATAATCACTGGAACTTTTAGTGTTACATGAGCCTTTAATATTCAATAGAGTAGACGATATGCTGCGAATAATCTGCGTCATAAATTATTAATCTCGCGAAAGCATTTGATTTAATCAAAGCATTTGATTAAACAGCTCTAGGAAGGTGGGCTCTACAATATGTTTCACAAGAATCAACATGAGAATAAATTCATGCATGCTTGATTAGCAAAAGGCTGAACTAAAATTAAATCTCCATCTTCTGTCAGAAATTAGCCAGAGTTTAAAAAACACTAAAAATACCGACAATCACATTTTTGGACTGTTTGGTCGAAGAATGGTCTTGAAACAAGACAAGTTGTAAGAAACAATAGCTATGGGAAAATCCCAAATAGCATCACCATTTACGTCAGCGACTCGTAAGAAATCTGCAATGTAAGGATAAAAATGCAGCCCAGAGGGTCATAATAATATTATGGTTCTCGGACAATAACTAACTGGGCACTAACTGAATTACATCACAATGACTTGCTTCCTTAATCGCCTAAAATTCGGAAATTAAAATTATTTTAAGAATTTCTTTATACTTTTCCTAATCTTCTGCCCTCGATCGAGTTCATCGCACGAGTCATTCACGATCGAAGTGCTCATCAACGAGGAAGAGTCCGAAGACGGAGTACGAGCGCGCTCACAACTGTTCCTCACCGCAGAATTGGCCCTCTTCTCACGCACCTCTTTTTCATCCACGTTGACTCGTTCCTGCATTCCTCTCGTTGCTGACTTAGACCTCTTCTTTCGGGCACTCGACGACCCGCTTCCGGAATTCTTGGTCACTTCGTAGGCTGCCTTGCTTGCCGGGCCAGTTAGTCTGACTGAAGTGGGCGATTTGAGCTTGGCAGGGACAGACCCATTCGATCGAACTAGTTCCGACGCAGACGTGTTTTTGCTCATCATGTGACTGCGCACGGGGCTGACGTAATAGATGCTCGACTTTCCTTTGATTTTGTCCTGTAACATTGCAAAAGTAGGTCGATCATTTGGAGATGGTTTCCAGCAGCTTTTCATCATTGACCAGAGATCCGGGGCACAGCCAGGAGGCTTGTCCAGCTTTCCACCTTCGCTTACATACACGGCCACTTGCTCCACACCGAGAGACGAGTAGGGACAAGCGCCTTGGCTGAACACCTCCCACAAGACGACGCCAAGTGACCAGACATCCGACTTTGTGCTGTATGTCGAGCTTATCAATACTTCCGGCGCTGCCCATCTTACCATGACCTCTTCGCTTAAACAGGCCTGGTAATTATCGTCTACGACATGACGGGCTCGTTCGAATTTACCTAATTTGACGAGGAAGTCGGGGGTTACGAAGACGCTCTTGGCGGCCAGATTGCGGTGTAGCAAAAAATGAAGACCCTCCAAATAGTTCATTGCTGCAACCAGCTGGATACAGATAGCAAACAGAGAGTCTATGTTATCGGATGGGATCACGTTGTTTCGTAAACAGTCCGTCAGAGTTCCCCTATCGATGTGTTCCATGACGATGTAGAACGGTCGCGCTCGACAACTGACCCCGATGAATCGAATAATGTTTTCATGTTCTGTTTGCATCATCGTCTGAGCCTCTTCAAGAAAATCGTCATCATTCGTTGGCAAAGATTCTGTCTTCATCACACATACTTCGACCGATATACCTTTGAACGCAGCCAGATGATGGTCACCAAATGTCCCTTTGTCGACGACAACGCTACTGAGAGCGACCTCATGCCGAGGTATCTCGAACCGCAAGTCGTAATGGTAGCCGGGCATTACTGGGAGGCTTGCTTCTTTTAACGAGCGTCGAAGCCTTGTCGCTAGATTGCTTTGGTTTTTACGAAAGTATTCCACTAGATCGCATATGTTCATGAACGAGTGGTCGTGATCCTGGATCATGACATCCCCGTGAATATTTTCAACAATGTTATAATGGAGGACATCTCCATTGCCAAGACTAACGCTGAGACAGTACAAAGGCAGAGACTCGCTTGGCTTTGCAGGTTGATAAACGACAAAGCAGCCTTTCTGGTTAATGGAACCAAGGAACAAAGTCGCTTCTCGAGCGGTCATTTCGATCGGATAAAACCACTTTTCGTTTCTTGGGTCGCCGTATCGTTTCGTCGTATCAGAAGGAACGTAGTACGCAAATCCCATGTGATCGAAACCGAGATAGGTTTTTCCAAAATCAGGATTATCCAACACAATCTCTTCTTTGTGTTTAATTATCAGGAGAGTCCCTTCCGCGAGCCTCACCTCATTCGGAGACTCAAAGTTTTTCAGACGGTTTGTAACGCTCATCAACGTTCCATTTCGATGTTCTCTCTGTCGCGTTCCACGTCGACCTAACGTGGAACCATCCGATCGAGGATCCAAGTAAAGACCAGACATTGATGACAGACTCCCACCTCGTGGTTCGATCTCTTCGTAATGCGAACATTCGATTGCGCTCTGAACATCGACTGGTATGTTCTGGTCGAGACCGATGGAGTCCAGTCGACGCTTTGGTTCCGGCCAAAAATTTCTTCGACCGTTTACCGGGGTGTCGTCGCTGACTGGAGTTACTGTTACGGTCGATTCGATGCTTATTGCACTGTCCAGTTTCATAATGGGACTGCTTGGGCTCATTCTGCTGTCTCGACTTCTGCCTCTCGTATCTGGACTGCTCATGGATCCAGTCTTCGTGCGCTGGGGCCTCTGATCGTTTGGACTGACCCGCTCATATGGGTCATCTTCTTCTTCAATTCCAACATCGTAATTTAGGGACAGAGCATCATCATCATCGTCATCGCTGTCATCGTCTTTGCCCACAGTGCCATTCCTTTGTGGTACCAGTACCAGACCACTGTCGGAAGCAGACTTGGGTAGTTTAACTTCTTTGTCGGAACTTCTTCCTTGGTTCACCTTCTCTGATTTCACCTGAGGTTTCCGTACTGGTAACGGAGGAACTGCAGGCGGTCTGACCTCAGGTGGTTGTTGACTCGTCACTTTTTCCTCTAAAGAAATCTGTTTCAGCCCAGAACTCAAACTCGGTGGATTTTTCACTAAGTTTTTATTAGTTAAACTCAGCATGTCCGGTTTAGGAGGTAGCGGAGGTGGAAGGTTGCCGTTTCTGTCCGGTCGGCCAATCTTTTTATCCTTATGCTTTTCCGTAAGCTCTCCTTCGGGTGCTGCGTCTTTCACAGGCTGTCCAGCGTCTGACTTTGGCGCCTTTTTGTCGTTCTTTTCATCTCGTTTCACTACGTAGATACAGGTGCACATTTTCGGGGGTTGCTCAACGCCTTCTGGTATCGATGACCGATTTATTAATTTGAATTCCACGTCCTTTGTTAAGACTATCTCAGAAGCCGAGCGTGGTTGTCCCGCGGCCGAACCCGGGGTGCCAGCTTTCGGTTCGAGTACCGTAGTCACGTGCTTTATCCATTTCTCCTTCTGCAATTTCCCTCTGGTTGGGATGATGTAACAGTCAATGTACTGTCCAACATCATCTCCATCATTTCGAAGGTTGTCGACATAGTAGTCGCCCGGCGACTCGCTGCTCCCTCTTCTCGACTGGTCCTGCAGTTGACGACGAGCCGTGTGCCGCAACAGCTTTCGAACGCTGTCGCCGACAATCGCCGCCCTCTCTCGCATCTGATCGTCCTCCGTCTCGTCCAGGGTCCGCGCGGTCTCCTCGAGGACACAGTGGAGGTGCTTGTACTGTTCCCGAAGGATGTCCATGAATATGCCGAACGTCTCGTCGCTCTGCGTCTCCAGGTGGTCGAGAATTGCACCGACCTGTTTCTCCGGCGACCACAGACTCAGTATGAAATCTTTCGTTTCCTGTTTGAAGCCGTCCTCGGGCGTAAGACTGTCCAGAATGTCGGCGGGATCGAGGTCTTTTATGAGAATCATTCGACAGCGTCTTAGAACTCTAAGATGGACGTCAGACAGCTGTATCACGGGTCGTCCATTCACTGCGGCCTTCTTGAACAATGGCATTGTGGCACGTCCAATATTTTCTCAATCAGAAGAAAAGATTTTCTCTATCAAAGAAAACAAAGAAAACATTCAAAATATAACACACAAAAGGTCAGCATTAAATGACGTTCATATTAAAGAATTCTAATATTTAGATTTGTAAGCCTTTTAAAGTAAGTAAGTAAGTTCGTATATTCTTTATTAACCAAGTTCGTATATTCTTTATTAACCAATTGTTAATCGCACTTTGGTGTACCGACATCTTATAAACACAGTTAAAAGTATATAGCATCCTGACAATAAACGTTTTTCACATCAAGTAAGGTGGTTATTAAGTAATGTCTACCAATGTTTAGCCTCAGAACAATCAAAACAATTACTTTAATCATAAAGGCATCAGTCAGATTGGTACAAGTTAAAAAGTTAGTAGTAGTAGTAGTTTCAGTTTAACAACACTGTGTGATTACAATTGTCATTAGCGTCGCCCTCCTCCTTCATCCAGGCTTGGGACTGGCACCAAAGTGCGGTTAGCAATTGGATCAATAAAGGATATATTACCTTACTACGAGCAGTGGCAGAGTTAAAAAGTTGATTTTAAACTAGCATTTTATAATCGTAGACATCTCGATTGACAGCCCAGCGGGCTAGATACCAGGCACCACTAAGACAACTGTTAATTTACGATGTCCTTATCTTAAGCAGTAATTAAAAGCAATTTCCGGAGCAGTAACAAATGGGTCAAGAACAATCGAAGAACAAAGCAATCTTTTCTTACAGGCAACAAATTGCTAAATGTATCTTGATAATATAATGCACAGCAGAGGTTTTTGGTTCAGGATACATGCAATCTGTGTTAGAACCACTGCAAATTAACCTGGAAGACCATTCTGCCAAGCTTCCTCTTAAAAGTTACAAGAGTGTTCACTGAGACAGTAGAAGTATCCAAACCATTCTACAACTCTTGTGCCGAAGATTTTCTGTCCTGTATGTATGTATGAGCACTTGTTAAAGCGCCCCTTCAAGATTTCTACTCAGAGGCGAATTGACTACAATGCGGACACTGAATCGGAGTTTCACGCCGAAGCGCATGAGCAATTGGGAGTGAAGGACTTGCCCAGGGTCCCTACGCGGCGGCTTAAGGTGGATTCGAACTCGCAACGCTCCGACTGCAAGGCAACGAACATACCCCTACACCACCGCGCACCATGATGTTCCTTTCAGTTTCTTAAATATTTTGTCCTCGAGTCACCTTGCTTGGTGCTAATTCAGAGCAACTCTCCGGTCTCTCCCACTGCCCTGTCCCCTGTCTCCTTTCCATTGATATTATAATCTTCTAAGCTTTGATTAGGTCTCCTCTTTTCCGCATTCACTCCAATGTTGTTATCCCGCACCTTTTCATCCTTCTACATAACTCCATTCCTTATAACCCAAATCATTTGATATCTCTTGCACTTTCTCCACTTGCTCTACGCCATGTTTAAGATACGGATTTCATACCTAGATGCATTATTCCAACTGTGGCCTAAAAAGTTATTTATACAACTTCATTGTTTTATGTATGTATGATGTATGAGCACTTGTTATAGGCTCCCTTTCAAGATTTCTACTCAGAGGCGCTCCCGACTACAGTGCGGACTCTGAATCGGAGTTTCACGCTGAAGCACGTGAGCAATTGCGAATGAAGGACTTGCCCAGGGTCCCTACGCGGCGGCTTGAGGTGGATTCATACCCACAACCCTCTGGCTGCAACTGTCGAACACACCCCTACACCACCGACGGTCCACTGCGCCCAACTTTGTTTCTGCTGACAAATGTCCACATACCTGAACATATCTAAGGTTGAGTTAGCATTTATGATGTTTCATTACATTGCCTTGAAAGGAACAAAACTTAACTGTAACAGTGAAATACTGATAGATCATTTGGCAACATCACCACCCATAGTAACTGACTTACAAATGTAAGACACATTTTCAGATTTGTATAGAATGTTCACAGAGTGTATGAACATTCAGGGAGAGTGCATAGTACTGCCAGGGACTTCAACCACCAAAATAATACTTGGGAGTATACTCAAAGTGCACACCGAGCTGACATGGAATATGCCCCCCAGTGAAAAGAACATACAAATGCTAATTAGCACGTTAGGATAAAAAATGGCATTCAGACCACTACAATAGTCTCCATTGTGGCTCATAAATTGTTCAAATGCACTACAAAAACTTAGCATTATTCCACCACAAAAACCAAGCGTTGGCAGACTAAAGTCAATTTCAGAAGCAAAATTTAAAATAAAAATTTATATGCATGCATTTGTAATTCATAAATAAAAATGTACAGCTTACAGAATAAACACAGTATATTAAAAAAATCATATAATTGCCATTGACCTTTTGAACTTGTGTATAGCGCCCTTTCCTTTAGCCTTGAATGTGCTACGGCACTATACAAATATTACTATTATTAGTAGTATTTATTATTATTAATTTTATATCAGTAGATTATATTGGAAGGCCTATAGTAAACATGTAAGTAGGTATGCAGGTATTTATGCATATACTGTATTTATCAGCCGTAGGGTATTAAACTGAAATAAAATCTTACACCACAAGTAACACTAATAAGACAAGCTGCAGAACCTGAAATAAATTAGGCTAAGTAACACAAATTAGCCGAATATACTACCACAATAACAGTGAAAATAAGCAAAATTAATGGGAACAAAGAAATTATTTCTAAGCATCAGTAACAGATTTCAATTTGTGAGTTCGAGATCTAGAATTCTTAAGTATGGCAACTTTACAAGCAACAAACAAATGTTGTAAAGTGTAGATTATTTTGTATTGTTTGACTGCAGTTGCCATGTTATTCTACACTAGCATGTATATTGTAAAGTACCATGAAGGAAAGTCATTCTTATGTAGAATACACATTCAATACATATTGTCAATGTTATTCTACAGTCTACACTACCATGTAGGCTACAGCACCATGAAGGAAAGTCATTATGATGTAGAATACACACTCAATACTTAACAGCAGCCTACAAGTGTAGTCAAATTCTGCCATGCAATCCTATGACCACATAGGGGGCCTACGTCAACCTCTCAATCAATTTGTGACCGAAATACACAAAACCTTAACGCAAATATGCAGATGTAAATTCGTCAAAACATTCCATCAAAACATTCCATTCGTGGAATGTAACCCCTCGATTGCCTAGATTCTAAAGCCCTAAACGAACACAAACTTTAGGACGAACCACCCCTATCTACCTGTAAACATAGGCCTACCCTATCTACCTGTAAACATAGGCCTACCCTATCCACCTGTAAACATAGGCCTACCCTATCTACCTGTAAACATAGGCCTACCCTATCCACCTGTAAACATAGGCCTACCCTATCTACCTGTAAACATAGGCCTACCCTATCCACCTGTAAACATAGGCCTACCCTATCCACCTGTAAACATAGGCCTACCCTATCCACCTGTAAACATAGGCCTACCCTATCTACCTGTAAACATACCTGCAATATCTCTGAGTTCCTTAGTCTATTCAGCTACAGATCATCGCGTGCAACTGTTGGCATTCCGAAAATCGCCCAATTGAAATGTTTCAACCCACGATTTCACGAAAAATGGCTTTAAACCAACCGAACGAAACAAGTTCACACGTTTCTTTAAAGTTTAAACCAATCCAGTGTTAAGCAAACAGCATCGTGTTCCTACCTACCTATAGGCCTACTGCGTATAGACTCGTCCACTTATCACATGCCTGTGGCTCATACGCTCAATGAATACACCGCTGTTTGTTTATAAAACTGTCGGTAAATATACCGCCAACCTTTGCCATGCGAAGGATTAACCACTGCGTGTCTGGTCAGAAGCCACAAGCTATATAGCAGACATGTAGCACGAACCCTACAGCACGTACGCCCGACGTTAGTCAGATATGCAGGTACGAATGTGTACACTGGCATACGAAGATGTACGCAAGCACCTGCTGTATAAAATCCAGACAATACATCGAGTAGCAGCAGCAACTGTACAAACAATCTGTGTAAATACCATATAACCGACGAGATCCGCTCCGTAATATCAGAGAGCATTACATACATGGGGCAGCTGATCTGCATAATTATGCCTACGCTTTAGCTAGCAATACTGGTCTGTATATTCTAGGCCTATGTATAGGGCCCTGTGTAGTCTAAAAGGCCTCAGATAGGCCCTCAACCTAAACACAGCGCGGCTGTTCAGAGAGAAAACTTGACTACCTACCAGAAAGAAACGTTCAATCTCCAAAGCACATGGTGGCTATAGCTGTAGGTTAGGCTACATATCCAGTGCAAAGATCGTGCACAGTTCAGGCAGACAGATACGCTGCTTCTGCCGACCCACATATTATTATAATCACAACGAATGAATTCGTCTAATTAGTCACACCTGTTTCACAGGACCCAACACCGCCACCAGTCCACCACCGACCAGCAGAGAGCCCCTCTCCTCTCGCCCGCTCCTCTTCCCTATTGGCCGAACGAAAAATCTCGCCCTCCCTCGCAAACGCAACCAAACTCTACAGGCTGGCTGACATCCAAAGCCAGACTGGGCTACGAAGCCCAAGCGCTTCTCGCACAGTTTCAGCCAAGTGGAAGGATCTTGAGTTTCAGCCAACTTTGCCCTCCTCCCCTCCCCTTCGCCTCCCCCTTCTCGTCCTCCTCTCTCTCTCGCTCTCTATGCGATGGGCCGTATATTGACAAGATACTCTGTATAGTATATACTTATAAAGTTTAGTATACATTAGAGTCCATACCACATGAAGTAACCGATAATGCTTATATATAGCCTATATATACATACATATATATATAATACATATATATACACATATATATATATTTACATATATATATATACATATAATTTATGACGACTCTAGGGCTAAGTCTTATTCTGCAAACGTCATCTTATTACACATTACAGTATATATATATATATATAGTATACTGTATAGTATAATATATATATATATATATATATATATATATATATATATATATAGGTATATAGGTATGTATTAGGCCTAGCGATATATATATATATATATATGTATACCTATTGCTGATGGTATTGAGCCATTAAGTTCGTCATTAGCTGACATCAGGGGTCAAAGGTTGCTACCATCACTTCTGGTCGACATGATAATTAGCCTACTTTCATTTATGTAATTATAGACCTTCCTAATAATGGAATTATTAAAATAAATTATGTATATACTTATCCTCGTTGTCACCGCCAAACACAATCAACACGTGCAACGTCATCATGACCTTGACATCATCATCGTCATCATCATCATCATCATCGTCATCATCGTCGTCGTCGTTAACGTTGTGTCACGTTTATTCTTGAATGCCTTTCTAACGTATAATCCGAGTTTTGTATTATCTCCGTGTAACGGTGTAAGATAATGTAACGTAAATCGTTGAAAATTTCTCAGTGCCCACAAAAGCCACGTCAGAGAGACCAGCTTAATTAAGGACCGGGGGCGTGTAGGACATTATCCCCCGGACATTATCCCCGGACATTATCCCTCCGGACATTATCCCCCGGACATTATCCCCAGGAAGCTAGGACATTATCCCCCCAGTCTAAGATATAATCGTATAATATTCTTGCAGTAATGCAGGAAAATGATGAGAATAGTTGTTGGAAATAAATGGAAGTTTCATTTGTCAGATGCTTAAGTACTGCTTATGAACTGAGCGACATTAACAAGTCTTAAGTTATATACATATATACATATATATATATCCATATATATCTATATATATATAGGAAAACATATGTACATGTATATATAAATACATATATATACAAACATACGTATAAATATGTACATATACATATATTTACACAGAGGGGGGATAATGTATGGGGGGATTATGTCCTATGTTAAATCAAATCTGGGATAATGTCCGGGGGGGATAATGTCCGATAATGTCCGGGGGGGATCAATGTCAGGGGATAATGTCCGTTCCCCACCGGCGCTATAGCAAATAGGTTTCAGCGGACATTATCACAGCTTTTAAGACGAAGCTGGCGCAGGAAAAATGAACTATAATTAAGAATTACAGGTTAACTTGCAGTGGTTCTAGCACAGATTACACGTCTTCAGAACCTTTGTTATGTTATGTTATATTATGTTATTGTAGCGGTATAATCTTATCAAATGCCTAGTTAAACTAATTAATGAATATCGGATAGAATAAGCCTATCTATAGGGTTGCCACCTCTCCCGGATTGGGCGGGAGTCTCCCGTATTTCCATATGACTCCGTCTCCCGGAATTAATTTGGAAAACTTTGAAATATCCCGGAATGCCGAAAAGTCCTATTCCCTGAATGTCTGATCGAGATTGTATTTTTAACTTTCAGCAGACACTTTTCAAATTCAATTTATATATCTATGTATTGTTCTAACTTTCTGCGGACACTTTTCAATTGAGATATCTATGTTTATGACTGTGCGTGCAGTGTGCGCCAAAGATTTTAACAGTTAAAATCTTTGGTGCGCGCGTGAAGTTAGAGTCGTAATACTGACTCTGAGTCTGAGTCTAATCCAGAAAAATGTATAGTTAAGAAGAAAAAGAAGTATTACTGTTCATTCAACGATTAGTGGCTCAAAGAAGACGATTTTAAGGATTTGTTGGGTAAGAAGAACGAGTTGGAAGCAGAGTGCAAAATTTGCCAACAAACATTATCAGTAAAATACGAGGGACGAAAGTAGTCTTCATCCCTCTACCACAGCACTATGGACTAAAGTAAATGACCAATTAAATAATTAGTTGATAGCTGTTTCTTGTGTTTACCTAATGTCTAAAACAAAATGCTTTAAAACTATACTTAGATTCTGTATTATCAGCTGCAATTGCAAATGTTAAAAAAATTTCTAGAATCTCCCGGATTCGTATCCTTAGGAGGTGGCAACCCTACCTATCTACCGTCTATTGACAGATATGACTACAGTTATGTTATGTTATGTTAAATCAAATCCGCGATAGCTCGGTTCTTCCGATGCCAGATCAAACTCCGGGGAGGTCAAGCCGAGGAGACATACTACGGTGTTAGGGCTGTAGGCCTAATGGTGGTGAATGGTGATGATGGTGATCGTGTGGTGGCGCAGGAGTCAGGATACGATAGCTTTAACATTTCGGTAGAGGAGAGTGCAAGCGGAGGTGAGGTGAAATTAAGAGGCGAGATAGGAGGATGGGCAGACTGGCGGATGCCTTTAGGGAATTCGTGTCAAAAAGCTGGTGCAGCATAAGGCGCGGCTGCAGAACTTCAGAGACCGGAGCCTGAGGCCTAGAGAAGGATATGAAGATGAGCGAGTAGACCCGTCAGAACTCTTTAGTCTAGGGATTGCCTCGTTTGATGTATAAATAGCCTAAGTCAACCCATGCATTCCATAAGTTGAAAAAGACCTGCCGCCGGTGACCGGTCTATATATAGATGATGATGATGATGATGATATTCGTTTTATTGACACACCAGATGACAAACCGCATCGTAGCTTACAGTTACATTTGAAAATAAAATAAAAGAGAGATTTAATTAAAGTGTTTAGAGTGTCTTGTTTTAAATTTGTTGTTGGCTTAGATGATTAATATACTTATATAAAGCCTATGGCCTAGACAACAGCCGAAAGCCTGGATAAAGAAGGAGCCCTCAAAGAGGGCAGCGCAACTTCGATGATATTCCTTATAAACACAGTGCTCAGCGTTAAATACAGAAACTACCCTGGTGAGAACAGCTGTAAAATAATACCGACGACCTACATTAGCCTACAAACCTACACGCATCTGCGCAAAGCAGACAGATAATTTAAACAGTGTCTCCGGATTTATCCTATAGGTTAACGCCCAATCGGTCATTTTCCTTCTCTTTCCAACAGACTGCTTAATGTATGGTTAGACTTCGGCACAGTGAGGCCTGGACGGATGGTCATGTCCCACTCGAAATCCGGGTAGCACATCTAAACATGAAGATGGTGATGAGTTCTCTGTTCGAAGGCAGGTCCATTGGCTTTTATGCCACCCGGAGAGTTAGGTGGTTTCCCGTTGGCCGTTGCCTTCCTCAGAGACAATAAGCTACTTCAGCTTTATTTTTCCCGCAAGGCATGACGGGATAGGATTGTTCTCCGTTCCAAAGGCCATTTATATTTAAGGTCTTTGTCCCGTTCATAAACAAAGCGAAACATGATGACACCGTTCTCGCATCCATGAACTTCGCAGATTGTCTTTCTCCAGCGACTTAGCTGGTAATCTCCTCTCCCGCAATTAACAATCGCACACAAGCGCAGTTTTCGGTGACACCGATTAAATAATCAAACAATCTACAAATCGAATATTTTCTAATATTTGCGTCACAGTAGCAACGGCATTTGGTTTGTGAACGGTGGCCTATATATACCCCGGAAGTAAAAGTGGAGATAGTTGCGCATGCGCATTGCTAAAGCTGAACTGGCTTATTCTGGGCGAGCAACAATTTCCCTCATTTTATTATAATGAATCTAATTTGCTTTCGCCATACGCCTCTTTCCTCCCTCGTGTCGGAGTGGTGTGCGTGAGCAGGCCAGCAGGGCCTATAGCTAGACCCCTACTGGTAAGTATTGCCCTCAGCTCATATGCCTCACTGATAGCATCATCGTCGTCATCAGTGCCTGACACCAGCCATTAGGCGGCGATGGGTTCGAATAAATGGACTATATTGTCCTCGGTCATTTGTCAAATCTATTCTCTTAGTGTTAGTCCAAATAATGTTATGTGTCATTTATATTATCTACTCAACGTAGTCTTGGTCTGCCCTTGTTTCTTTTTACTTCTAATCAAGATTTATTTCAACAGTAGGCTATAAATTAAATAACAAGTCGGTCAGTGTGTGGGCAACGATAGCCAACTGGTTAGAGCGCTCGGCCTGTAACGCGGCGAGTACGGGTTCGAGCTTTCGAGGCTCTACTGAAGCGGTCACTGGGTAAGAACCCCGAGCAAGCCCTTCACGCATAACTGCTCAATGCCGTCGATGTTCTTATTGTTCTATCTAATGGTGGTGTGTGAACTTCTCAAAGAGGACATGTCAAATAGTGTCGTATAATGCAATAGTTCTTTCCAGTGATATTTCAGTTAACCGAAATAGACTGAAACGAAAATTATGAATTTCCGTTTAACGGAAACTGAAACTAATAAAGTGGCGTCACTATAGGGTTGGTGTCACCCAATGCGGAAACCCATGGTGTGACATTGGTGTCACCCCTTGGGCCTCCTTCCTACCAGACCATACAGAATCCTTAGTTACCCGGTATGTTTTTGTACTAATGTTACCCATAAATTATCACAGAGCTTCAGCTTTACGTAAATTGATGCAGTGCATGTAAGCTCCGCTTAGGAAAAACGTCTTTATTGTTATATGTTATTGTTACTTTTAAATAATTAATTTCTGCCGAAACTCTGCCAAAAATATCTTTTAGACAGCCATTTTGTCATTTTGGTGTCACCTCTCTGAAGGTGACATCCGGTGCGGTCCGCACCCCCTCGAGGCGAAAATCTGTACATAGCTTTGGGGGCAGACTTCTTCGGAGGCCGGATCTTTGCATGTTTGGGGGGACAGCTAGGCCTAAGACAACACTTTGGGGGGACAGTCCCCCTCTGCCCCATGATTTACACCACTGCCCCTAGTCACGCCACTGTATTAATATGATCTAGAGATTCTGAAACTCTAACATTTCGTCAGCTGTAGGCCGGGTCTAGGACATTTCCACCCCCGGACAATTCCCCGGACGTTTCCTCCCGAAGTTGGACTGATGAAAATAATTCTCTACTTTAATAGAAGTTAGATTGATGAAAGAACTAATTTTTCTTAAATAGAAGCTGGATTGATGAAACAAATTCTATGCTTAAATAGAATTGTATTTTCGTTTATTTCAAAACTTGCTGTCAAGACGCAACAAGACTTACATCAATGCATGATTATGCAGTCATAGTATTAGAGACTATAGTACTATTATAGCTTTAGGCCTATATAATGGCCTAAAGTTGAATTTGATGTTGAATTGATGAAAGAAATTCTTTGCTTAAATAGAAACTGGACTGATGAAAGAAGGCCTTTGCTTCAATAGAAGTTGGATTAATAACAGTTATCATGGACAATGGTAGAGTTACCTACTTACTGCTGGGGGGGAATTGTCCGGGGGGGAATTGTCAGGATACCCTGTAGGCCAATAATATCTGTTCTGAATGGGGATCCGTTGGCTGAACTCTGCCTTCGTGCGCAAAAGAAGTTTACAACTGGCGTCTTTACCTGAGCAACGCTGGCCAACAGGCGAACGTTCGTTTCTTAATGGGGGACTCTGTGAGCAGTTCCTTTAAGCGGCGATAGGCGTCGCCAGTATGTGATGTGGTCAAACTTTAGACAACTTTAGCGTAAATAAACCATAGACATCATATATTAAATGTAAGATGTCTATGAAATAAACCTACCGCACAACAGAGCACACATTTTACCTAGAGTAGCCAAACTGTATCCCATCCTGGCGCCACCTATAGCAGCCATTTTACAGAGTCCCCATTACACTTAACATCGTCCTAAGTGCCTGTGATTAGTGATTAATCTCCATTTGAGCGGCGTTATAAAAACTTATAATCACCTGTACAATTACGTAATAAGCAGTTGCATTATAAGTAATCCGAACGCAAAATATGCAAATTATGTAAATTAATTATGTAAAATATGCAAATTAACTCGGTTTCATACAATACAATAACGGTAACAGCCTTTGAGATATCTAGGGGCCTATTCATTTTATACGACGTATATAATTTTATCAGCACGTCAACTAGGCCTATCATGCAGTGTATAGCTACATCGGTTAAAGCGTACGTCCCATGCTCCTCTGTGGATGTAGTTGTCGGTTTGCCTCCAGACTGAGGCTTTTTTAAGATATTTAGGCCTAAATCTCGGGCTAGCACAGTCCGTACACGGGGAACTTATAAATGGTGTGGCACCCATAAAAACCGGCAGTGGTGGTGAAGGATCTCGCCCGATCAAGTCATTGAAAAATGAGCAGAGTCGATGACATACGGTCGCTGTAGTACGTGTACTTATATACAATATACTTGTTGTCTCAAATGTAAGGGTAGCCTCGTCACAGTTCAGGTTGACCCCTGCTCTCTGGCCAGTGCATATTTTGTGAATAACTACTGGGACAAATGCCCCAGTAGTTTCGATTTTCCCAGTGGGCGCTGTAGAAGTTTCAACGTTAGTTTCCAATTACTGATTACGAAGTCTTGGTGTCCCTCCACTGTAATGCACTGTAGCCTCGTCATGGTTGACTATTGTATTGTATTGCTCAACTCTTGACCCTGCCCATTGCGACTACTGCGCGGACGCTGAATCGGAGTATCAGAGCGCATGAGCAATTGTCGTCACTAGGGGGGTAGGAGGGGATTGAACCCGACCGCACTGGGTGACACCTTCAGAGGGGTGACACCAATATGACAAGATGACTGTCTAAAAATTTTGTTGCAGACTTTCAGC
Organism: Aporrectodea caliginosa; assembly: GCA_020284085.1. NCBI lineage: Eukaryota > Metazoa > Annelida > Clitellata > Crassiclitellata > Lumbricidae > Aporrectodea > Aporrectodea caliginosa. The sequence goes on from JACEVL010000822.1 coordinate 133,381, forward strand.
AGAAATTTATTATTTTTAAATTAACAATGACATATAACAACAAAGACGTTTTTCGTAAGCCGAGCTTAGGCGACATGCACTGCATCAGTTTACCTAAAGCTGAAACCCTATGCTAATTTACGAGTAACATTAGTACACAAAAATTACTAAAGATTCTGTATGGTCTGGTATGGGAGGAGGCTAATGGAGGTGACACCATGAGTTTCCGCACTGGGTGACACCAACCCTAGTGACGCCACGTACCGGACTACAAAGACCAGCCGCATGCTACATGTGGGGTCTCAGCGTTGGGCGTATCTTGTACATGGGCGATGGGAAGTTAGATGTCCTCAGTGACCTACTGCAGACGACGTTCTATAGCCACAATGTGCACGCGTATTTAATAATTATGGATATCGGTCCTCTTCAATTACAGGTCGTGATACGGCGCTATATAAATAGCTTTGTCCTTAACTCCTTATCATTCAACTTCTCATCGGATAGAGCGGATAGACCCTTATCATCCGTCCTATGATTTATTTCAACATCATCACTGTCATCGTCGTTGTCTTCATCGTCATCATAGTCGTAGTGGTCGTCGTCACTTTACGTCATCGTCGTCGTCATCATCATCATCATCATCATCGTCATCATCATCATCATCATCATCGTCGTCGTCGTCGTCGTCGTCATCATCATCATCATCAACAATCATCAACAATCAACAGCAGCATCAGCAGCAGCAGCAGCAGCACATAGTCATCATCATCTTCAAACAACATCATCATCATCTTCAGCAGCATCATCGTCATCGGCGGGAATGACGTCAGAAGACGTATCTTCTGTAAGGTCGAGGTTTTGAGATAAATGACGAAGCATAATCTCTGCGAAATAGCATTGTCAATTGTAGGGTATAAGGGCGTTTTTTAAAGATCGAAACAACTCTGCTAGACAAAGTCGTTCAACGAATACTCTGATGGTTTGGACATTATAGAGAGCTGCCAGCTGATCGAATACCACACAATGCACTACATGCAAGATTCGAGGAAAAAGAAACAATGGCAGACCAAGACTACGCTTGAATAAACAATATCAATGAGCACATAATATCACTTTGACTGACACTAAAGTAAACAATGACCGAGTACAGTGTAGGTAATTTATTCGTACCCATCGCCGCCATATGACTGACGTCAGAAACTGATGATGATGATGATGATGATGATGATGATGATGATGGTGATCATGATGATCATGATAAAACGAAGATCCATGGCGATATGCTATTAACAAACAATAAAAAGCAATAATTAGAGCTAAATCTGGGACTGGTCACTTACAAGATATTTCACATTATTCAATGATTTCACATGGATTGACTCCTCCTTTCCTTCCTCCCTCTTCCTCCATTTGCCTTCTCTCTTCCTCCCCACACTCCATTTCGTCGCCTCTCTTCCTCCCTTTCCTCCATATTGCTCTCTTCCTCCCTTTCCTCCATTTCGCTCTCTTCCTCCCTTTCCTCCATTCGCTCTCTTCCTCCCTTACCTCCATTTCTGCCTCTCTCTTCCTCCCTTTCCTCCATTTCTGCTCTCTTCCTTCCTTTCCTCCATTTCTGCTCTCTCTTCCTCCCTTTCCTCCATATTGCTCTCTTCCTCCCTTTCCTCCATTTCTGCTCTCTTCCTCCCTACCCTCCATTTCGCTCTCTTCCTCCCTACACTCCATTTCTCTTCTCATTTCCTCCCTTTCCTCCGTTTCGCTCTCTTCCTCCCTTTCCTCCGTTTCGCTCTCTCTTCCTCCCTTTCCTCCATTTCGCTCTCTTCCTCCCTTTCCTCCCATTTCGCTCTCTTCCTCCCCTTTCCTCCATATTGCTCTCTTCCTCCCTTTCCTCCATATTGCTCTCTCTTCCTCCCTTTCCTCCGTTTCGCTCTCTTCCTCCCTTTCCTCCGTTTCGCTCTCTTCCTCCCTTTCCTCCATTTCGCTCTCTTCCTCCCTTTCCTCCATTTCGCTCTCTTCCTCCCTTTCCTCCACTTTGCTCTCTTCCTCCCTTTCCTCCATATTGCTCTCTTCCTCCCTTTCCTCCATATTGCTCTCTTACTCCCTTTCCTCCACTCCACTTTGCTCTCTTCCTCCCTTTCCTCCATATTGCTCTCTTCCTCCCTTTCCTCCATATTGCTCTCTTTACTCCCTTTCCTCCACTTTGCTCTCTTCCTCCCTTTCCTCCATATTGCTCTCTTCCTCCCTTTCCTCCATTTCGCTCTCTTCCTCCCTTTCCTCCATTTCGCTCTCTTCCTCTCTTTCCTCCATTTCGCTCTCTTCCTCCCTTTCCTCCATTTTGCTCTCTTCCTCCCTTTCCTCCATATTGCTCTCTTCCTCCCTTTCCTCCATTTCGCTCTCTTCCTCCCTTTCCTCCATTTCGCTCTCTTCCTCCCTTTCCTCCGTTTCTGCTCTCTTCCTCCCTACCCTCCATTTCGCTCTCTTCCTCCCTACCCTCCATTTCGCTCTCTTCCTCCCTTTCCTCCATTTCTGCTCTCTTCCTCCCTACCCTCCATTTCACTCTCTCTTCCTCCCTTTCCTCAATTTCGCTCTCTTGCTCCCTTTCCTCCACTTTGCTCTCTTCCTCCCTTTCCTCCATTTCTGCTCTCTCCTCCCATTCCTCCATTTCGCTCTCTTCCTCTATACCCTCCATTTGCTCTCTTCCTCTTTCCTCCATTTCTGCTCTCTTCCTCCCTTTCTGCCACTTTGCTCTCTTCCTCCCTACCCTCCATTTCTGCTCTCTTCCTCCCTACCTTCCATTTCGCTCTCTCCTCTCTACCCTCCATTTCGCTCTCCTTCCTCCCCTTTCCTCCATTTCTGCTCTCCTCCTCCCTACCCTCCATTTTGCTCTCTTCCTCCCTACCTCCATTTCGCTCTCTTCCTCCCTACCCTCCATTTCGCTCTTTCCTCCTTCCCTCCATTTCGCTCTCTTCCTCCCTTCCCTCCATTTCGCTCTCTTCTCTCCCTACCCTCCATTTTGCTCTCTTCATCCCTACCCTCCATTTCGCTCTCTTCCTCCCTACACTCCATTTCGCTCTCTTCCTCCCTTTGAGGAGCAAAATTTTGTAGCTAATCAATAAGAAGTATAGAATTAGCTGTTTGATTAGAATTTAATCGATTAGCTATCCAGCTCTACTACATATCTGTTACTGGGCGACTTAATAATAATAATAATAATAATAATAATAATAATAATAATAATAATAATAATAATAATAATAATAATAATAATAATAATAATAATAATAATAATAATAATCTTTTCTTTATTAAGCGCCTGACAAACGCACTGCGCTGTACATTTACATGTTATGCAATTTAAATCTTAACTACTAACAGAACAGACAGCCTGCAATACAACGGCGCTAATAGCAGCCTACAAAGCATATCCGCCCTACTGGACTCGAACTCGGTACCTCTCGTTCTCTCTACGCCAGATGTTATCCAATGTTACTCCACTTGTCGGAATACATAGGGATTTGCCCAGAATGTGTCGCACTCTGTGCATAGTAGATGTGTTTCCGTAAGACTGTGCTGCTGCTGCTGCTGCTGCTGCTGCTGCTGCTGCTGCTGCTGCTGCTGCTGCTGCTGCTTCAGCCAGTATTCGCCAAAGCGATCTAACTACAGAGGTTCTTTACATAACTTGGGTGCTGGTGAGCCTGAGGCGATTGTTGCCTAGGCCATAATCAGAGGAGTAACTGAGGCGATTGAGGAGGATGGTGAGGAGGAGTGAGACGAGGACAACGGCTTAACGAAGGCCAATCCTCTGCACAGACCCGTTCCTCTTCTCGGCGATAATATATCGTCATCAGGTCCTCTAATGACCAAACTATTGCTCCTCATCCGCCTCCTCCTTATTACACTGTCTCGCTGCCACTCCCTACCATTGCCTTCATCCATCGAGTCCCTGCCTTCGACTGGAGGTGGCGCCTGGGTCCAACCGTGTCCACCGGAAGCCACCAGAGACTCCTTGAGGTCTGCGAAGTTGGTCGCTGCTCGGCTCGACGGCTTCACGGCTCCGGGAATCTGGCAGGCGGATATGTGTTTGTGGGCGGTGGAGACGATATCCCTCTCCAGTTCCGTCCTACTCCGGATCGACTTGCGCTGCGTCATTCCGAGGCTTTCCGAAAGCAGCTGCCGACGGAATCCGAAATCCGAAACGACGTACTCGGACACGTCCAGAGGGCGCCACCGTACTCTCCAACCTGCAGCGACACCTACACCGCGGACCGCGGAAGTGACGTCACTGCCGCTGGGTCTGCTTCCGGTATCCACCGGAAGCTGGAGACACGACTGTCCGCTGCATAGCAACAGGGCTTCCGGTTGCCTTGGTGGATCCCTGACGCAGACTGGTGACGTAATTGACTGGCGTCGTGGTGACGTCATGACGTCATCTTGAGATGACTTGGCGACACGTGACAGAGGAGTGGCGCGTGACTGGGATGACGTGATACGTGACGGAGGCGTTTGGCTGTTAGGAGGTTTAAGCGGAACGACGTTGGTGGGGCCGAGGATCGACAGTCTGTAGGACATCTTTGGCTGCTCTGCCAACAGAAACTCATGTTGAACATAGGCCTCTGACAGGTAATGATGACGGCGACGACTACACGATGATTATGATGACAGTGAAGCTTATAATGATAATAATGATAATGACGAAGGAGTTAGGATGATGATGATGACGACAATGATGATAATGATGATGACGAAAGTGACGCTGATGATGAAAATGATAATGATGATGATGATGATGACGACGATAACGATGGCGATGATGATGAGGAGGACAATGATGATAATGAGGAGGACAATGATGAAGATGACCTGGACAATGAGAAATAGGCTACACAAAAAATAATGATGTTGGCAATGACAAATACGCCATGATGATAAAGACAACATGCAAATGATGATGACAATGATGATGATAGTGATAGTGATGATGATGACGAAAATGATGATGACGATGATGATGATGAGGAAATTCAATCGATCATTTGTAAATGAAGTCGATTGCTGTCCGTATACAAAGCAGGTATATATACTATTTTGTAAGTGACCTGCATCTGCCATGGGATCACAAACTGATCACAAATTGTCACAAACACGAGATTTAACAGCAGTTGCAGCGGCCAACATGGTTGTTACCACAATTTCAGTTTCACCTATTTCTACATGATGATAGCAATTAGTGATGAATGATTACGACCACGACAATGAGTTACGGATTGTTATGAGTCCACAATTTTCCATTTTCAATCAAGTGTCATGATTTATGCTCCAATAAATCATTTTATTGACTCAGCAGCATTCTTTCTGGCGATTGTTCAATGCCAAACTAATTAACTTAGCCATAGGCCATTGTTTTAAATCGAAACAGTCACACACGCGTAATGTAACTTATAGCTTTACGCGAACATTGTAAAACATCCTAGAAGTAGCTTGCTGTAGTATCAATTCTATATAAATTCCCGTTATCACAAATACGATTACGATTACAATTACATGTAGGCTACAACTGAAATTACAAGTAATTACAACTACAATTACGATTGCAGTTACAATTACAGTTACAAGTACAATAAGCCTACACTTACAATAACGCGCATTGGGTTGCAGCCCAAAATCAATCGTTTGTATAATATATATAAATATATATAAGTGTTGGCAGCCTATTAAGATCAGTTATATTGTGCTTTTATTGGCTTTAACTATCCTGTTGTAGGCTACAATTTTACAGTTTGTGCAGGCCACTGACTTTAAGGCATAGACCTAATTTCGACTTAAGGAGCCAAAAACCGGTGTACAAACCTAATTCCTCTAATAATTCTTACCTGAATAGAGACATGAGCGGAACACATCAGACGTGTTCCCGTAGTCACCTCGCAACGGTTGTCTGTCGCCAAACAGCAGTCTATATCGCCTATAATAGAAGCAGACAACAGGCCTAACTTACAGGCCTAACATATGGCCGACGCCAGGTGTTTGAGCCTGATTACAAAGCTTGCTTTTAATCTGTCTTTACGCAGCGTTACAAGCAGGTCTTCTGTGATATACGCGTCAAAAGGTCATCTCTTGACCCGGCCACCACTCTCTCTCTCTCTGCTGCCATGTCTACACAAGACCTTAAGCGTATACAAACATGCCCTGTTGCGTAAACACGAGCTTTATCAAGACTGCATATCACTGTGATATACAAATAGGCTGACTTTTCGCTGACTCGTGTTGTAGATAAGACTGTGTTATGTACATAGGTATTAGGTAGGCCAATATATAGCCTATAATTAAGTGCACGCGTTGTGACCACGTGATTGGCAACAGACTATAGGCCTAATACTAGGTTGGCAGTTTTTGTGTAAACTAAATATTTTACTCAATATCATAATCGTAAGCTAAGAATTTTCAAAGCACAAGCTTGCAGGTCAGCGTTTACTTAGGCCTATTGCCCAGTGTGATTCTCCTTACAGATTTTATTTTAGTTATAGTTACAGTTATAGTTAATTGATTTTTATTTTAGTTAAAAATTTTTTTTTTAGTTACTACTAAGTTACAATTATTATAGCTAAGCCTATAAGTAAATTGTGCAATTAACATGCTGTTCCACCAGTTGCTCAGAGCTTTGAAGGCCTTCGAAGTAGTCCCCGGAGTCGCTAACAGAAGCGTTAGCGACTGACTTGGAGAGTTAGCGACTGACTTAGCGACTGACTTGACCAAGTCACTTGCTTGATCGACTGACTAAGTCGCTTAGGCTTATCGACTGACTTAACGACTTGATATCGACTTCTCGGGTAACTCTATTAGTTACCTAACAATAAAATGCATTTTACGGCGTACTATAAAGTCACGTTTCGCTGCACGTCATGGCTTGTGGCCAAATAAAGCGGTGGTACATCTAAATTAATTAGCAAATATTGGCCTATACACCAACGAAGTCAAAATTATCAAACCATTATCGCGTTACATTTAAATCATATAAGAAATTAAAGCATGCAGCATTCAAGTCTGCCTATAATTATTAGTACGTCTATTGTAGGTAGGCCTACATGACGTTGTATGTCTCATCCAGACTTACCAGTAGTTCGCCAAAATGGATCCAAACATGAAACATCGGATTGCTCTCGAAAGGGCAAATGGACGCCTATTTTCCAAAATTTCCCAAACATACTATCAATTTTTTCGGAATCATCTTTAGTTGTACCGTGTTTAAAGACACTGAAACCAACGTATTTTCAACGCAACGTTTGCTTCGAAAATACGCCATTTTAAATTAAAGAAGTGCGCCACGTGAGATAACGTGACAGAAAATCTGACTGTTGACAGCATCGACGTATATATTAGGTTTCGATGGTTGATAGTAAGTCTAAATATGGACTCCTTGGAAGTTAGTGTAAACCTAGTAAAGTAAGTAGGCTAAGTAGTACTACAGTGTAGGTATACGCAGTAAGGTAGTAAATAAATAACTGCTGATATATTAAGTGGACAAAGTCGATGGTCCAGTCGATAGCCTTAGCGACTGACTTCGACTTGAGGGCTTAGCGACTGGCGGCGGCGGCGGATGGCGGCGGCGCCGGGGACTACTTCGAAGCATGGGTGCATCCAGCGTCATGAATACACCAGTTTCCAAAGTAACTGACAAATTGCATAGTAAAAATATCGCATTTTTTCGTTCTCATTTATGTGGAATCTTCCATATTACACTTTCTATTTTTATTTTTTGTATTAACGAAAATAAAGATGAATAATTATATTTATTGTTATTTTAGTTATAGTTATAGTTATAGTTAATTATATTTTTAGTTATAGTTATATAGTTATCGTTAACGAAATCATTTTATTTTCGTTAACGAACATTTTCGTTATCGTTATCGTTAACGAGAATCACACTGGTATTGCTCACAGTTATACCGTACGAAGAATAGGCTCCACTTGCCTGGAGCCCATGCTGAGAGAAATTTGCGCATACGGCGCACATGTGTCATTGTAAGTTCTTCTCTGGCCTTAAGACTGTCCTGTTTGACCGAGGTTGGGCTGGGAGCGCTCCTGAGTAGACTGTCTTGAAGGGCGCTATATAAAACTACTGTAATAATAATAAGAATCCTAAATATCATCATCTCTCCTACAAGAATGCGTGCGTAAATAGTTTCCCTCATATTAAAATGCATTGGCATTAACACAACTGATAAGAAAGTGATAGCTAAAATATGACTGAGCCTACGTGTCAACCATGAATGTCTCTCATTTATGTGGAATCTTCCATATTACACTTTCTATTTTTATTTTTTGTATTAACGAAAATAAAGATGAATAATTATATTTATTGTTATTTCATGAGTAGACTGTCTATTTATCCATCCATTCATCCATCCATCCATTCATCCATCCATCCATTAACCCGTCCGTCCGTCCACGCGCTTGCTTGCTTCATAATCCGTATACACTAATACAGCGGTTTTAAAACTTTATTTTTATTGCACCCCATGTAAAAAAATCGAATGTTGGCGTACCACCAGCAAGGTAAAAAATATATTATAATATTAAATGCTTAACGGTCGATAAAGGACTGCAGTCCTTTCGACATAATTCTATACATCCATCCATCCATCCGTCCGTCCGTCCGTCCATCCATCCATCCATCCATCCATCCATCCATCCATTCATCCATCCATCCATCCATCCATCCATCCATCTATCCATCCATTCATCCATCCATCCATTCATCCATCCATCCATTCATCCATCCATTCATTCATCCATCCATCCATTCATCCATCCATCCATTAACCCGTCCGTCCGTCCACGCGCTTGCTTGCTTCATAATCCGTATACACTAATACAGCGGTTTTAAAACTTTATTTTTATTGCACCCAATGTAAAAAAATCGAATGTTGGCGTACCACCAGCAAGGTAAGATCAAAAATAAAGGTCCCCTTGCAATTAAGAGTGAAAGGCCTTTTAATCATCGGTGACACCGGGCATTAGAGTCATTGGTAGAAAAATTTAAAAATTTAAAAATTAATATAAAATTATAAGAATGTAATCATATCAAAAGAAAGGAAAAATTAAATCACTATCAGAAAGTAGGCCTATAGTCTACTATAGCCTACTGATGTGAGCTGCGGACTTGTTTCGCCAGGCACTGATTTACAATTAAGCTTATCCGGTTTAATTTCAAACGCAAATCTGGTTCGAGGCGAAGCTATGTTCTGTGTGTTTTTGATAACAAGAATAGATGAAAAACCTGTTTCACACAGAAATGATCGACATGCTGAAAGGAATCAAACAATTTTTAATTTGTTCTGCTGGATTCTTTGAATAAGGATCTTCTTGATTAGCCTACTTCAGAAGCTAAATCTTTAATGCATCAGGAAACAGTGTTATCCGACAAAGGAACAGTATCAAGTCTTTTTGCAGCATTTTGTCCCAGCAGGCAAGCCACGATGTCTAAGTTAGCAGCAGATAGCCTAATATTAGACGACTCTTCCCAATCGTTTGTGGTTCCTCTGTTTGAGCCATTCGCAAACTGACCAAAAATATGCTTCTAATGCTTGCGAGTTAACTGCAGTAGGCGGTAAAAAAATTTCTTCACTTTGCAGCATGCCATTTTTTCATTTAAAGAATTGAACTGGTTTAGGCCCTATCCTTAAGAAGAAGATGTTTTGTAGCCTATTAAATGGCGTTGGAGTAGAGAAGGCTTCATTTAGGCTAACGATTTTAAAGCTTTTCACTGCAGATGACACATTGAGGTTGGAGTTCATCTTCATCACCGTAGGCCTACCACGTAAATCCAAAGGATAAATAAATAACGCCACACGCCTAATCTTACGCTGCGTATGAGTACGTGCCTCCATCCTCGTTAGGGTGTAGGCTACTCTGGCATCTGGAGTGTCAGTCTCGGCGGATTCAGTGCTAACGGTTGCGTTGAGAGGTTCTGGCTTTCTGTTAGGTGGTTGTTTCAACCATTTATCAATGATAATCGTTGGTTTTAAAATTATAGGCCTAATAATAAAAATAAATATACTGTATGGAGTATAATTATAGTATACTACTATAGGCCTAATTATTTGTTGTGAAATAAATAAATGACGAGGCTAAGACGTTTCAAAGTTTAAAATATCACAGGAGAGGTCATCAAAGAAAGAAGCGCATGCTGGACGTAGTAAGCTTATAAGCTTAGTTAATTAAAGAATGATAGACATAGGCCTAATGTCCATAGGCCTACACTCATAGAAGATGTAAATTAAAAAAAATTCGCGTACCTCTTAGCGACATGTGGCGTACTACCAGAGGTACGCGTACCACAGCTCGAAAACCTCTGTTCTAAAGCACCACTCGAAAGCCAAAAGCAGGGCACCAGCTCATTAATGATTGAGCCAACTGATTGATTGAATATAGATGCGTAACTGATATAGGCCTGCTACCTTCCAACTCATCTCATGATATAGCAGCACTTGTCTGATTGATGTCTTAATACTCTTAAAAAAATACGCTCGTGTCTATAGGCCTATTGCTCTGCGCACTAGGCCTACCCACAGACAGACAGACAGACAGACAGACAGACAGACAGACAGACAGACAGACAGACTAGGGCCGCTACTGCATTTTGGTATATGCATGTGCGTAACCTATGTAGGGGGGTTTCCGGGTTCAAACCTCTCACAAATAAGTTACCGAAAGTTTTTTTTATAGCATACGCTTTTACATGTGAAATACCAAAAACCTTAATTTTGCAACCATTTCCAATGGAAACCCCTCCCGAAATCTTTAAATACCTCCAAAATGTTTTCGTGGCTATGCCCATGGGTATACTATAGGCCTAGAGATTTGAGAGGACTTTAGCTCTGACTCATTTATGTTGAAACGACTATAATATATTTTGTTCGATCTCGGTTGATGCTCGATTCCCCGGTTTGAGAATCATCCAGGTTTGCACAATCATACGACAGGCCAAGGTGGTTGGACGATGACTGAGACAGATAGGCAGACGGACAAGGACGGACACACGAGCTTACTGCGACGTTTATAGAATATAGAGAGAGATAGAGATTAGAGAGACAGAAGACAAAGACAGACAGACAGAGACAGAGACAGAGAGACACAGTGACAGAGACAGCCTCAGTGAGAGACAGAGAGGAAGAGAGCGAAAGACAGACAAACAGACAGACAGAGACAGAGAAAAAGAGAAAGACAGAGACAGACAGACAAAGAGAGAGACAGACAAACAGACAGACAGAGAGACACAGTGACATAGACAGTGAGACAGAGACAGAGACGGACGGACGGAGGCAGTGTGATTCTCCTTACAGATTTTTATTTAGTTATAGTTACAGTTATAGTTAATGTTTTTTATTTTAGTTATAGTTATAGTTATAGTTAGTATTATTTTTTAGTTATAGTTATAGTTATAGTTAATGGATTTTTATTTTAGTTAATTTTAGTTACTACTTAGTTACAAAAATTAAGGCTATAAGCAAAATTGTGGGTATTAACACGCTGTTTCACAATTTGCTCAGAGCTTTGAAAGCCTTTGAAGCATGGGTGCATTCAGCTTCATGAATACACGAGTTTCTAAAGTAACTGACAAATTGCACAATAAAAATATCGCATTTTTCGTTCTCATTTATGTCGAATCGTCCATATTGCACTTCATATTTTTATTTTTTGTATTAACGAAAATAAAGATGAATTTTCGTTAGTGTTATTTTCGTTATAGTTATAGTTATAGTTAATGATATATTTTAGTTATAGTTATAGTTATCGTTAACGAAGTCATTTTATTTTCGTTAACGAACATTTTCGTTATCGTTATCGTTAACGAGAATCACACTGGACGGAGGCGAAGGGTTGGATGTTTGGGGGGTCCGGTGGCGCGTTGGATAACATCTGGCGAAGAGTGCGAGAGGTACCGAGTTCGAGCCCCGTTAGGGCGGATATGCTTTGTAGGCTGCTATTAGCGCCGTGTATTACAGGCTGTCTGTTCTGTTAGTAGTTAACTAGTTAAGATTGTTTCAATTGCATAACATGTAAAAATGTACAGCGCAGTGCGTTTGTCAAGCGCTTCAATAAAGAAAAGATTATTATTATTATTATTATGTTCGCCATGACAAACTTAAGGCAGATGGACGAGTCTTAATTACTAGATGACACATAGACTTCGAGGTTGAGAAAAGGGAAGGGAAGAAGAAAGAAGACGCAAAGACCCTTGCGATGCAAAAATCATTACAAGAATGAGTAGGCTACGTGTGCCAAAAGAGCAGTGCGCAGTCAGAGGTTTGGGCTTGTTGGAGAAGCGTGATATAACTTAGATTGAAATAGCCTACTGAGCAATCGTCGTTTGGGCGGTTGTCATAGTAACATATTTTCACCGTGGAAAAGCAGACGTGTGTGCGACGCGGAGAGACGATCGAGTACGTTGAATTTCAGAAAAACATTTAATTGCAAATATTGAAAAGCGTTTGTTTTCAAAGTTTTGATAAACAGGTAGTGTTGAGTTTTACTGGATTACAAAAGGCTGTATATAAAAAGAGGTTTAACATGGCTGAAGCGTCCATCGATTGGTCCTCCGTCATGTATGCAGCCGTACTGGCGAAAGACATGGTCAGATTTACACAAGCGATGGCACACGGGATAACACCGCAACATGAATTCTCCACTTCTTACCCCGCATATAGGAAGATCTCTTTGATAAATGCAGTCGTGGAGCACGACTTTTCCGATGGTCTGAGAGCACTGCTGAACGGACTGTCCTACGTCGACCCTCAGCCGGCGCTCTTTGACGCTTGTTGGAAACGTAAAAGGGAGCTGATCAAGGTCTTTCTCACCAGCGCCTGCGTCCAAAATCGAGATTTCACGGAGTTTCTCTTTGTCCTTATCCGCACTGGATTAATAGATATGGCTCATGATTTCATCGACCAGGATGGATTTGATGTTCGTGACCAAACTTTCCACATTGAAGGAAAGTTCATAAAGGCAAACAAAGGGCGCGGTGGACAGTCACCGCTTCACGTTGCGGCTTTATTGAATTCAGCGGAAATTCTGGAGCACCTGTTGCTGAAGGGTTCGGACGTCAACGCTCTCGATGAGAAGGGTTTCAGTGCCTTATTTGATGCCTGCTTGATTGGCAGTTTTTCATGTTGCAAGGTGCTACTAAGACATGGCTCCAACCTAGAGTTATCAGCAACAGACAGAGCCAGGTTTAACAATGGTCCCAGGTCACCACTGTATGCCACATGTCATCTGTCTGCATCGTCTGGAGAAAATGATAACATAGTGTTATTGTTATGTTCAGCCGGGATAGACATCCAAAACGAACCATGGGTCTTAGAAAACAGGTCTCCGAGGTACGTTTCTGATAAAACATTCCAGTTCTTGCGTGACATGTTTGGAGTTCCTACCAGACTTGATATTAAATGCCGGAAACATATCCAGTCGGTTGTGACAAAATCAAGTGGAGAAAGTATCACCACAAGAGTGAAAGAACTTCCTCTTCCAGGAGCTACTAAGAGGCGATACTTTTTCGGGAGCTGTGACCGTTGGTAAGATATCCTATTTTCAAGATGTGAATCACCTTGCTTTAAAACATTATTCACATAAGTTTTCATGTAGGATGATATTTTTATTAATGCTAAATGCATATGTTTGTCATTGTGGTAGAAAGATATGAACAGAAAGTTAACACAAGGTGATATTCCTCTGTAAGGCAATTTGTGTATATAAACATTGACCTGATTTAACGTCGAACAGCTCATCTTTTTTATGTATGTATATCATATTAATGATATTAGAATGCACCTTTGTGTCAGCTTCTAGTTATAATAATATATAATCATTTGCAAACGTAGCTTTTTAAAGAAAACAACTGAATCAGAAAAGTAAATTGTTGCATTTTGATGGCAGATGAGACGTGAAATTGTTGGCCATACAGCGCATTTTGTGGTCATTGGCCTTATCGACATAGCGGACACTTGGTCTTGGGTTTGGGGGGGGACTGAAGGAGCGGCCGAAGGACGATCGGCGAGGCGCGCAGCGCCCGAGCAGGGGAAGGGTTTGGGGGGAGGGGATGTGCCCCCCCATCTAAAATTTGTTGAATTTCCACACTGTAATGGTAGCATTTTACGGTGTCATCTGAACAAAATTGCTCTATAATCTGAGTGCTGATAAGAACCAGCTGTCACTCGTAGCTTACACGTGGTTTGAGTTGAGTTTGGGGAGGGGTTTGGGGAGGGGATGTGACCCCCCCTATTCTAATTTTTTAAATTCCACACTGTAATGGTAGTATTTTAAGGTGTCATCTGAAAAAAATTGCTCTATAATCTGAGTGCTGATAAGAACCAGCTGTCACTCGTAGCTTACACGTGGTTTGAGTCGTGTTTGAGTTTGGGAGAGGGTTTGGGGAGGGATGTGACCCCTCCCTATTTAATTTTTTTAAATTCCACACTGTACTGGTAGCATTTTAAGCTGTCATCTGAACAAAATTGCTCTATAATTTGAGTGCTGATAAGAACCAGCTGTCACTCTTAGCTAACATATAGTTTGAGTCGTGTTTGAGTTTGGGGAGGGGCTTGGGGAGGGGATGTGACCCCTCCCCTATTAAATTTTTTTGATATTTCCACACTGTAATGGTAGCATTTGAAGCTGTCATCTGAACAAAATTGCTTTTAATATTTAAGTGCTGATAACAACCAGCTGTCACCCTTAGCTAACATGTAGTTTGAGTCGTGTTTGAGTTTGGGGAGGGTTTGGGGAGGGGATGTGACCCCTCCCCATCTAAAAGTTTTTGAATTTCCACACTGTAATGGTAGCATTTTAAGATGTCATCTGAACAAAATTGCTCACTGTCACTCATAGCTATTATTATTATATTCATGAAATATTTTAGAAATATTGGGGGGGATATAAGTAGCTCCGTCCCCCCCCCACCTCAAGTTTTGGGGGACCATCCCCCTGCCCCCTAAGTCTCCGCCCCTGCTTATCGATTGTAATATTTTTTAATTGTAAGATTTCTACAGCGTCAAACAGGCAGTAGACGGGAACGATTTTATTCAGCTGTAGGCACAGTCAAAACAAATCGATGGTGCTGAGTAATAATTGTGACTTCTCAAGGTCCGTACACGGTAACCTTCTCCTGAAGGCTGAAAGTTGTAGGCCTCCTCTGCATGTTACAAGTCCAGCGCACTAGCTGATCAGTTAGAGTGTCTCGTATTATCACTGAAAAGTGTTTTTTTGTTTCTTGGTAATGCTTCAAATCAGGTCACAAGTGATTCTGTCAGTGGTATGAGTTTAGCTGATTTTAATTGATTTTAAGTTGATTATCTGTTTTGCAAGCGCCTGTTTCTTCTGTTCAGGGAATTAAAGTGCAAGACGAGGAGAGAAGAAACCAAGCCATTTGCGGAGGAATCTGAGCCGTCATACATTTTCAAATATGTAGTCATTGGAGATAATGGTATAATTAAATTTTATATTGCCTTTTGGTCAGTTTTCTTAATTATGCATGCAATCTGTTATATACTGTTGGCATTTGAGTTTAATCTGCAATGGATCTTTGTGATTATTTTGTCTACAAAATGACAGCATTCCTATATACGTTGGAGGCAGACCAACAGTGTACTGATCCATGGCACGAAATTGAATTAATTACTACAGAAGCTTTCTTAGTTTCTGATGCAATTGAGAAGTTTTCGTATTTGTACTGTTAGAGCTATCATCACCATGCACCATCAAAGTTTTACATATGATAATCTTTTCCACAGATGTTCAGTAAAAGCATTGTGTTATTGTTATTAGTCAAATAGTTGTATTATGCAAATTGATGAATTTGCATACAGAGTTTAAGCATCTTGGATAAACTTTGACTTTTTCTGCATGCAGCTAATAGATATAAACAGTCCCAGACTAGTGAAGAATACAGTGCAATTAACAAGCAATCAATTATTTTACATGTGCACTTTATGGCATGTTGGCAAAACACTTTTACAACTGTTATTGCCTGAAGGAAATTATTCAGGTTGGTAAGTTTCTGAGATACGTTTAAATGTTGAAGAAAAGTTTTTGAAGAAATGCGCTTTGGCAGATGAATACCTGTATATATGGAAGAATCAAATTGCTGTTTATATTGGGAGCCAAATTGTTAATTCAGTTTGCTTTCCAAATGCATCCACATGTTGAGAACGTTTCTGTGTGCCTCATCATTGTCGATATCTACAAAGTTCTGTTCTTGCACAACAATAGAACGAATAAGAATGCCATTTTCCAAGTTTTCCAGATTGGAATAAGCTTGCCATCCATCAGATATGTTGAGTTACTGGAAGCATGTGTTGAGTCTGCTGAAGGAGTTTGCAGTGCTCTGTTCTCTCCCAGTCTGGGATGGCCATATTGTTTATGCATGATCGCTACAGACAGGCCAAGGTCAACATTTTACCACATTTAGTACTGCTGTGCACAAGCCTTATGTGTGAATTGTTTCATATGTAAGGGTCGTAGTTTAACAGTTTTAGGTCATAGATAAGATTTACTGTTTACATTGAGATTTATGAAAATTCTATCAATTTAGTGTTTCATTTGTAGCGGTCGGCAAGTCATGTTTGCTGATGCAGTTCGCAGGACAGCCCGTTCTTGACCTAACCAAAGGTATGTAAATTAATGTAGAGTCATCATATAATAAGCAAATCTTAGGAATTAAAAAGAGGTTTACAGACCAAACATGAACAATGTAGCATGCGTTATAACCTGTTATGACCTTACTATTGGTATGAATTAGTGTATGAACTGTTATACATAACGTTCAGGTATGATTTATTATCATTTAATAAGCAAATCTGAGGAACTTTCAAAGGTTTAAAGACCAAATTTGAGCAATGTAGAACAAACTGAATTGTCTTACTGAAATGTTCTGTATAAAAAGCTCATTAGCTTATGGGTTAAGTAGGAGAATAATTTGCTATGTGATATCGTTTACCATATATAATCTATATTATATTGAAACAAGCTTAACTTATGTCGTAAGTAACTTTTGCAAATATTTCAGTGACTTTCTGTTTTGGCTGAGGAGGCCTTCGTGTAAGAAGTCAATTTCAAATCAATGATCAGTGAACTTTGAGAAACTTGGTTTAAAGACCAAAGCTGATTCTGGATTTTAGTATTGTACATGCCAAACATTTCATAGCAGGTAATGCGTTCGTGTCTTGTCTGATGCAGTCAAGGTGCTATTGCCTCCTATTCAGTAGCATATTTGAGGGAACTTCATGCCTGTTCGGGGTGCCAATACCTTTCTTCTAACAGGTAAGTGAACTGTTTGTCATGTCAATTGATGCATAGCGGGCTATCTGTTGATGACCATAAGGTCTGTAATGGACTTCCTCTGAACTTCATGCCAATTTTAACTACCTTTTATTATCTGAAGGCTGATTCTTTTGCTGCTGGATTATGCCCTTGAGTAGTTACCTTGAAGGGGCACTTTATGAACCCATGCCATGGAATTGAATTCATTGAATTGCTTAGTTGAAAGAATTTGATGGAGTACATTTTCATATATAGAGGAGTAATGACTTGAAACAAGAATTACCTCCCAGGCATTGATAATTAGTGTGCACTTTGATATTTTCTGCTGATTTCACAATTAAAACAATTGACTTGCTTCTTCATTCTGTAGGAGTCGAATTTGGAGCTCGGATGATAAATATAGAAGGAAAGCAGATTAAGCTGCAGATATGGGACACAGTTAGTATCTCTAAATAAACCTATGAGTTGATATCAAACAGTGTATCAATGTAGAAAAATGAATTTTGAATGCTGTCTGAAATTATGAAGCCTTGTGACTATTACTTTATGCATGTGTATTTTTATGTACTGGGTATGTTACCCATTAAAATTCAGTCATAAGAAGTATGTAGTGAGAGTCTAGTGGTTAGTTTGCTAGACTACAGAACCAAAGGTTAGGACAAAACTTCTGTTCCTCTAATGTCCACTGAGAAACTTGGATACAAAGCAGGACATTAGGTTTTCACTCAACAAGAGGTCTGAATGTGAAGGAGAGAACAGGCTAACTGCCCAGTTTGCAGAGGGTAAGAGATGAATTGTCATGACCATGGCCACCATGTGTGATGGTCAAGTCTGGTTGGTCACTTGTAACCATGGCCAACTGTTGACTGATGGTCAATTCCTGTTGGTCAGTCGAGGTTGAAATTCTTGCTGTCTTTGGCTCCTCAAAACTGTTTGGGTTGTTGTGTGTCTGTAGGCCGGCCAAGAGTCATTCCGATCGATAACGCGATCGTACTACCGAGGGGCAGCTGGTGCCCTGCTCGTCTACGATATTACAAGGTAGGTTTTCTTGTAATTCAGGTGCAATGCTTTCTGTTGTGGGAAGTTATTCATTTGAATGATAAGCTTCATTGAGCTTCAAATAGATGTGATAAGTAAATGCTTGATGAAAATGTTGTTTATAATCAGAGCATTTATGTAGTGCCTTTTATGATACTGTCAAAAGCAGAGAGGTGCACATAAAGCAAGGCTCTTTAAGACCCTCTCTCCTATGTTCTTCTTTCACCCTTACAAAACTTTTTGGTTGTGCTGGAGTTGGGAGCGCCTCCGAGTAGTTTTCTTGAAGGGACGCTATACAAATGTTCGATATGAATGAATAAATGAAGGCTAACAGCTGATTGATAAAGAATTGTGGTTGCTAATATTTAATGGCAAACAAAGGTTTCTGTTGATGTAGAAACACTGTTACTGTTGGCCAGGTTTAAATAGGAATTTAAGTATTTAACACTTTCACATTGAGCTGCATTGGTTTCTCTGTCACTTTTAGTACAATCTTGCATTAAATATGTATGTATGCATGTTTATGTACGGGATATGTATCTAAATTTTGATGTTAAAATGTATGTATGAATGTTTACATACTGGATATGTATCTAAATTTTTATGTTAAAAATGTATGCATGAATGTTTGTGTACTGGGTGTGTGTCTACATTTTTATGTTAAAAATTCTTCAGATTTTATGTAAACATTTTTAGACGGGACACCTTTAACCATCTGACCACTTGGCTAGAAGATGCGCGTCAACATTCCAGTTCGAACATGGTGATCATGCTGATCGGAAACAAAAGGTTGTAAAATACACATGTAGCTATAATAATAATAATTGTATTACTACTAACTACTACTAATAATATATTGAGCTGTTTCTGATTTAAAGAAAAAGCTTTACAAAGGCACTAGACAATTATTTATTGCCCACATGCTTGTGTACATTCCAGTGCATATGCACTGATACATACATGTGTACGTAAATGATAGTGGAAGGCAAAATGGAGACCGTAAGAAAGGTGAATTTTTTGGTACCATTAATAAAATAAATGACATGCGTGCTCTTGTTTCGGTTGTTGCATTGCAGATACTGGTTATGGTTGCATTCTATAAAATTAACAGGTGGAGTTATGTTTTTGGCTGAGTAATATGGTCTCGAGACTGTGTCTCTGTCTCGATGTAGGTTTTTGATGTCTCGGTTACAGAACCTCTTGTCTCGGTCTCGAAGTTTTAAGTCTTGCATACAAGTCTGGTTTTTGGTAATGCTTCAGTCTTGTTGGAAGTGATTCTGTCAGTAGCACAAGTATAGCAAATGTATGATTTTACTGATTTTAATAGATTTTAAGTTGATTAGCATTGCTATTGTTGCAAGGTCCTATTTGTTCTTGTTCAGTGATTTAGAGGCACGACGCGAGGTGAAGAGGGAGGAAGGCGAGGCATTTGCTCAAGAGCATGGACTTGTCTTCATGGAAACCTCTGCAAAAACTGCGGCCAACGTCGAAGAGGTAGGCCGCAGGTGGAAATGATCTCACTTCTGGTAATTTGTTCTTGTTATCAGTGAAAAGACAGATGGTACTATCAGTGAATAAGTATGCTGCACTTGCTTAACATACTTAGTACCTTTGTGAGACATACTTTGAAAGTTGATAGTTAAATGTTCAGTTATATGCATTTGTATGTTCTGAACAAACTTATACATACAGATAAATCATGCATTCATGCATGCATAAATCACAGTCTGTAGTTTAAGTGATCATAAAAGTTTGGAGAAAGTGGAACTGAATTTTTTAAGCAATTTAGATGTTTTTAGGAATTTCATTGGATTTTTCTGATTGAGGTATATTGGCTTTGGCCATGGCAGAAATAAACACAAGTCCTTAATCAATTAATCAATCAGAATTTATATAGCGCCCTTCAAGATCCCTACTTCGAGAGCTTCTGACCCAGACCAAGGGGAAAAACAGTCTTCAGCAGCTGGTGAAACTGAGAACAGGCACCATTTGGGAGGTGTTGTATAGCCAAGGAATCCCATTCCAGGTTGAAGGACCAACCACAGAGAAGGAACTGCTCTGCATTGCTGGATTCCCTGGACATCTGAAAAGTTTAGAATTTTTTACTTTTAGACATATTCCTCCAAGGACTTCAGTGTGTGATTATAGAGTTGTCATGTATCAATTCTCTAGCAGTTTCATGTTTTCAGAATTAATTTTTGTCTGCTGTAGGCTTTCATAAACACTGCTAAACAGATCTACCAGAAAATACAGGAGGGAGTTTTTGATGTCAGTAATGAGGTTAGTTCCATACAAGATATTTGTTCATATATGGTAAATATTTTCCCATTTATTGAATTAAAATTTCTGTAACAATATTTATCCCTTGCATATGCACTTAAAATACTCATCCATTCTATTATCACTTAAAGTATTCAAATATTATGTTGCCATAGTTTTCCATTATTGTGACTAATACAATGTAGACTTACCGGTATATGCAACCTTTGAGGGGTATTTAAAAGACACCTTTGCAAGCGCAAGTCTGTTCAAATTTATAACGCGCAACTCTCGGTTCGGGGTAGCTCCTTCATACCTTCAGACCTTTTATATACCTCTGTCTCTTCACTCTGTGGTCTCTCCACTCGGGCGCCAGAGGCCTTTGGTTGTTCCCCACATGCGCGGTGCTACTGCTCAATCAAGGAGCTTTGCTCATGTTGGTCTCTCTAGTTGGAAACATCTTCTGCAAGAACTGCGGCTTGAGCTCTTCCTCTTCCCGTTTTTGCGGAAATGCCTGAAGACTATCTAATTTGTTAGTGACAGCACTGACTTAGGTTGCAGCGCTTCTGAATCGCTGAGTGGCGCTTTATAAATGTTCAATTACAGTTTTAATTACAAAGGTACACAAAGTGGTTATAATAACTGGACACACATGCACGCACACACATACATTAAAATGTTTAACATCTTCATGTTTTAATTTAGTAATTGTCTCTGCGTATGAGATTCTCTTAAACTTTTCTTACGGTTTAATTTCTCTGCATATATCTGGTGTTCGTTTGTGCACAGGCGAATGGAATAAAACTTGGACCCAGTCAACAACAGTCGAGAACACAGGGGGCGTCGTCTGGTGGTGGAGGTGCAAGCCAGGGCAGTGGTTGCTGCTAGAGTCCTCCCACCTGTTGATCGCCGCAGCCCTCTTCACAGACGCTGTAACTGATTAATGAAGTAACGCTGAACTTAAATGTTTCCTCGAACAGGTGTCTCTGTTGAACAAATCGTTAAGAGCTATTTTGTGGTGGGAACTAGATTATTGAAATTTTAAGAATCCGACTGTCTTTTTGGTTTCAGAATTCTGTATGCTATATCTTTGACTTGTGATTCAGTGGTAGTTGCCTAAATTATTTGATTTAGTTCTATTTTACGTGGGAAATTGTATTTTAATAAGATGAACTAATAATGGGACGTAACGTCTGTGTTTTATTTACGGATTCAAGTCGAGTGTTGTTTGCTGTCGGCAACTTCCAGGTGCATTTCAAATGATCTTCCGGCTGGATAGGCTCTTTGTATTCTAAAAGTGGCAAATGTATGTAGATAATACAGTTTCTTGTGATTGAAAATGTTTTCATTGCTCATATTTTCTTGCAAGTTCTAATGGATGCATGTCAACTTCAACTTTCCTGTATTTATGGCTTTATTGATGTTTGCCTCTTGCATGCACGTTTCAGCTTGAGTAATATTTTCACTCTCCATATTACCAAGATGCATTCTGTTTACAGTCTTTTCTTAACAGTAATTTTCTTATGGCTTGCAATAACTGTTACACACCCTTATTTAGAGGCTTAATACAATGCTGTATTTACTGGTGCAATACAATACCAGGTAATTTGAGCAAATTATTGTTGTTGTTGGCTGTATTTCGTTGATTACTGCAGATGAGCACTTTCTAAAAATCTTGCAGAGTAGTGAATTTTTTGTAAGCGTGGACACTGGAAAGGCTTCTTCTGTTAAACATTCTCACGATGAAATCGAAAAAATACTGGTTGTGTTTTTGGATCATTTGAAATGTACACTGGCTGGTTTTGAGATTTCTCCAAGCAGAATTCCTTGTTTGGAATGTGTATGTTTGGGCTGTATATTGTTTGCTGTCTGTCTGGTGGGTAAGTGGTGTAACTATATAGCAGTGTTACTCGATATACGTATAAATGTATAATTATACATGTGCTTCAAATGCCAAAGATCACGTCTGGTGTATGCTTATTAGTTACTATATCAGTGCTGTGAATATGGGATTGTAATGACTTGCCATTTCAGTGTTCCTTTTAAAGCATGGATTCAGGATCAAACCACAGCTATCCATAGTTGCTTTTGGGAGGTATAGCTTTTTCCTTCCTGGATTGAAACACTGTCTTCTGAGGGAGTTTCTGTCAAGCTGACATTACACGAGACTACAGTATCTTGGAACATCTTCAGGGTTCCCACTCATTTATTGTTTTAAAATTTCCCGACTTTCTGTGACTTTCTAGATAACTTTCCCAAAAATTCCAGATACACCAATTAATGCAAATTTGAACAATAAAACTATTTCAAATTTCTTTACAATGGAGCCTCCCTACACCAGTCCCTTTCCACCTATTCATTTAGAAAAATTCAGTTCAACAAAATGACAACAGTTTCAGTTACTTTCTTTGGCAATTTCGCTAGCGGGAACATCATTTGGAATACGTCCTTCATGTCCTTTGACGAATTCAGCGAAAAGTGGGACATGACAGCTTCTTCCCTGACCAATAATGAAACTCCGACTTTTCATTATTTTCCAGACACTTCTGAAATTTGCTGACATTCCCGGACTTTCTAGGTTTTTACAGAAAAGTGGGAACCTTGATATTGCTTTGCCTTGAAGTAGCACAAAGTAGCACCCTTGCTGGTTAAACAGGAAGTTGCTAGATACCATAATGAACAGAAAGAATACCAATGGAATTCTTATTGCAACTGTAAGCCATTTCCCTTCCATCCGTCAATCTATGGCAGCCAATCTTTGCTGATAAACTACATTCAAGTAAGCCCAGCATGGTGGAGTGCAGACCCTGTGTCAGCCTAATGTATGCTGTACATTTCCTTAACCTGCAGAAATTGCATTTAATTTGTACTCAGTCCATGATTTGCACACTAATCACACTGCTAAGCAGTTCCCATGCTTGTAATTATACTGCTTGCAATTATGCAAAGTACCGCTTACTAACAAGAGTCATTTTGAACGGATTTCAGTCTGTGACCACTTTAGCTGAATTGGTTTATAACTTATGCCAAGATTATTGAGGTGCATGTTTTCAAGTGTTTTCAGTTGTGGTCTCACCATAGTAAGCTATACAAGATATATCTCGAGCTTTATAACTAATTTATATAGCAGCTTAGGAACATGTGTAATAATTGTCGCCTTCTCTATGATGTAGAAACAAATGACGGCTTGAATAAATTCCTGCACAACTAAGAATGAAAGATGCAGCAAACACTTAGAGATGATGCTTTGTCTGCCCCTGAATGATCAATAGGCTGCAGAAAAGGCTAATGCATGTGGAGAATTGGCAATCATGGAGAAACGTCGTAACCTATGATTTATGATGTAGACTGAAGACGCATTCTGTCTGTCACAAGCCTCTTTTAGGACACTTGTAATGTATGTGTTGGATAGGTGCGGTAACCATAACATACGTTAACACTCCAAAGTTATGTAGGGGTTTTGTATTAGTCTGACGAGTAGTACAAACAGCAATAGGACAGTTCGGGACTACTCTATAACCATTGCCAGGAAATTAGAAACATCTGGTAGTTTGATGTACTTGGCATTCTCATCGTGCTTGGCATCAGTTTTACAACGTTGAGGCTTACAATAAGCGTTTCGATGCTACCATTTAAACTTTTCCACAAAGTATGCTGGCAAATCTGCATTAACTATATAGAAACACCTTATTTAAAAAATTCTGTTTATTTGTCAAAGAAAGTTTAGCTGAACAAATTTCGTTCTACAGGCTCACAGAGCATATTAAAAGAATGTCCTCTATCTGATACGAGACAGATGCATAATAACAATTGTAAGAACTTAAAATCATTCAGTTATGCAGTGCATACAGTCAGAATAACATAGCACCTCTTTAACTTCGGAAACACTTCCAAAATGATTTTACAAGAAAAATATCACTAAAAATTGCTGAAGTACAACTCTGCACACGAAATAATTGGCACCGGGTAAACAAGACTTATTAGGTAGTTCAAAACAGCTCAAAAAACAATATGTATAACAAAGCTACGATGCAAATTGTTATTAAAAGCTACATTACAAATTATTTCAAATCTCTATGCAATATGACCAATTGTAGTCTGTTAGAAGTGCACAAAAAAATTTGCAGTCAAAGAAAATACCAATTGTGTCGACATGTATGGGTTAATCAACCTGAGCTGACAATGATTTTGATACAAGATACGCTTCAAATAGCAGTATTATGCAGGAAATACAAAAACATTTTAAAGGTTATCTTTTGTGCATTTGTGCAACCTCTTTGTTTCACGACAGACATCAGGCTTGGGTCCCTATTGAAAAGAAACAAGAGCTGTGGCGTTAGATGATAAAACTTAAGTATGATAGTCAAATTATTAAACAAATGACATTTAAAGAGAGTATAGAAATCAGACTCGTTAAAACCATCATAGCTAGAACTCGTTTCAAAACATGACCGCAAGTAAGCAATTGTAAATTTTATACATGACTTAAATAAGATAAACTGTTTAAAAAACTGAGAAACAAAGAAAGACTAAGTGATGTTAAAACAAGAAGCATTGCTGTAGGTGACCAGCTCATTTCGGTCTCTGCTGCCTAAATTTCCAGCTCAAGAGATGGTGTTCATTTTGGAACTTTACCATTCACTCAAAGCATTTAAATAGTGACTCTCCAAAGTACCAACTTGGGTAGCTACCATGCATCTCTCCTGGTTTTCAACTTTCTGCTGGGTAATATCTGCTTGATTGTCATTGAGAACAACCAACCTTGTTCACCATGACATGACTTGCAGAGGTAAATAATTAGGCTTTCATAAAGTATGACTAGCAGTAGTAAGTAAATATCACTGTGGTGCAACCATTAAAGGGTCAACACCTAAGAAATGGTTGCGTAGTTCCTATTTAACGACACTGTGTCATAACAAAGATGATTAGCATTGCCTTTCTCTTTTCTCCAGGCTTGGGACTGGCACTGTCAGAGGACGAACAGTGGAATTTGGAATGCTTAGTTATAAAAAGTTATAATTATCTCAACTACATCAGTACAACATTTGCAATTAATTTAATTTCTATTACTGACCGTGTAGGTATCGCACAGTAATTTCAGCAGGTTAGACAAGGCTTCTTCCTGTATTTGATCTGTGTGCATCTACAAATATAATTAAAAGATTCCTCTTAATACCAGTTTTGCTTGCATTGAATTGTACATACACAAAGCAAGCAGATGAATTTTGAGCAAGTAAGTAATCGTTAGTGGTACGAGACAAACACCCATACTTCAACAGTCAGTTCTGCGTAAAGACACATCCAAGGATAAGGACACATCCAAGGATAAAGACACATCAATACATAAAGACATATCAATACACAAAGACACATCAATGCACAAAGACACTTCAATGTGTAAAGACACTTCAATGCACACATACATCAATGCGCAAAGACATATCAATGCATAAAGACACGTCAATGCACGGTCAGTCGTATTTGACTGTGTGTGTAAAGCATCCCAGAAGTGACTTGCTACTGATGATGCTATAGAAATTGTCATAATTACATTATTACATGATGGAGAGTAATGCCAAATGTGGATAATGTTACGAGTAGATCATTGCTGTGGATGATTCCTGCACACATACATACACATAGAGATATTTTGCTTTAAGACTTAAGTAATATTAAAGTAGTTCTTCCATGAGGACAACTGTATAAGCAATAAATGTTGGCAAAAACTCAGTGTCTCATACAATTACTGATGGTTCATTTACAAAACAACAGATCCAGCAAAAAAGGTATAATTCTGTGTGTACCCCATTCATCGTAATCCAAGGAACAAACGTAAGCCGTGGATCAAGCTTTTCCGTCTTTACAGCCATCTCATGTTGAAGTTTGTTCCCAAGTGAACCACTTGTGCAACTCTTCACCGATTCATAGTCGATTCCATGCTCTTTCGCACACTAAAACAAATATGTATATTCCCTGACACATCACAAGAGTATCTACCTAACTTTGTATGTGCACAACCATGCAAGTATACGCAAACAGTTTAATTGTAGACACCTACCTAATCCAGGTGACACTTCCATCATACCGTAGATCATTTTCTTGTTTCAGTGGCTATTTGGTTGATTTGACTGAACTGATTCTTGACCATAGTTTACCTTTTGCTTTTTGTAGCAGCAAGTCTAATTAACACCTAATACAAAATTAACTCGTCTATTGCATTATAAAATCTGCAGGTTAATGGTATAACATGTATATTTCTATACATATATATGTATATAATATATACACAAATGTACTTCGTGTATATGTATACGCACAAAACACACACACACACAGAATGTTCTTACCTTCAAATAAACTATGTTTTCAAGTAATAAACACTACTGAAAGAATGAACCTACATGTATTTAAATGGATGTAGTAGTACTTTTTATGTATTCAAGCAGTAATCAATTATTACAGTTTCACACTAACTAAAATTCTGCCTGAATATATTTACAATAAACTGCATCATTACAGTATGTAAAAGGTTTTAATTTAATGTAAGGAACAATAATACATGAGGTCAACCTATATATTGTTATGAGTTCTTTCTATAGAAATTTATGGATGAGACCCGATTGATGACAATCAACAAAACTATTGTCATACTTACCACTGGTGCACTGACATCAGGTTCATGTTCAGACATTTCCATACAGTAGACAAATGGAAACGCCTTGCTGACATTGCCAGTGATGTGAATGGCACAGGTCTGCAATAAAAAAATTAAAATGCTTGAATTAATTCAAAACATTCAAATGCTTCTGCAACCTGTATTTAAGGATCAGGAAAGTTGTCACATGAAGATAGAAATACTACCAAACATAAACACATAGTGTAATAAGTGTACATACCTTTTTATAAAATCTGTTTGCAAGTAATATTTATATTGAAGTTCAAGTTCAAATAGGGCAGTGACATTTATCTGATCTAGTGCTGAGAAATTTATAATCTAGGCCTACTACCATAAAAAAATGTAAGAACCGAAAGTAGCCTTACAAATTTTTGGGCAATAATCAGTGAATGGAAATGATTCTCACTAAGGATTTTAACTTTACCACTGGTGCACATCCTCATGAGGCTGTACTGCAACCTTAGGGGGCCTTACTTAGCGGGGCCGTAAGACCCTTTCAGGGTCCCCTGTGTGACTCTACTTTCCCATTGATTGTGTACTACTGTTGTTTGTTGGTCACCAAATAAATGATTTGATTTGATTTTGATTTAAAATACCTGAATCAGATTTCCAATGCATTCCATTGGTCCATGCTGACAGGTAAACTGCCAGACACCTCCCACCTGTGTTTCCTGCAATAAAAGAAAATAAAATGCATTTATTATAACAAAAGAAGTTGGCTATGATAAAAGTACAGTACTAACACCATGGTCCCAAACTTATGGGCTTTCCAACCTTTTTTTAGGATTTTAAGGAATCCGACCAACGAACATCACCAATTACAAAATTACCTTTTGAATAATTCAAGAACAACTCAACTAAAAATGAGTCACAGTTTAATGCATAGGCGTAAATGAACTAAAAAATATGTGACCCCAAAGTCGTTATGAAATTTCAGAGCAAACTCGGCTAAAATTTGCATCTTCAACTCAGAATGATTGCACATGTAATAATTTATTTGATTGTATAAACATCACAGATCTGTTGTCACAGAATGAATCATTAAAAAGGAAGAAACCTCAAAAGTTGTGTAAGTGAAAAGTAACAACTAAATCAAACTCCTGTTGTCCATAATTTGAATCAGTATAATTAAGACATATGCCAAGTGTCCCAAAGTCATGCATGTCACCAAAAGTGTTGGTCGTCGACCAACTTTTGCATCCTTTCAACGGATTATTTTGTCTTAGTTCGGAATTTGCTAAGCAATTTTGAACATTTTGGCAGTTTACTGGCGCTAGATTTGCATACCGTATTTCTGCTCAGCATGTTGTACATTTAGACAGTAGGTTGCTCGCAAGTCGAACTGGCCTATGTGACTGCACCACGGCGCGCACCCCTCCTGATGTGTGATTGAGTCTGGAATACCCTACAAGGACCACATGCACCGTCTGCAACCAGATGTTTTCATCTCGGTGTAGGACGACCGATGCGGGTCACTGTCCAGAGTGATCTCGACTGTTAGTCACTGGTGACGCCTCAATCAACTGACACGTAACAAAAGCCTGTTTCACGTACACCTGGCAACTTGACAAAGAGCCAGGTGACACGTGTCACTATAAACGCTAGTACAGACAGTACACCATCAAAAAGTTTTCTCTTTGAGTGCAGCTATATAAATGTTTAGTATAAATGTTTAGTTACAATATAACTGACTCCACTTACAGTTGCCTTGCCATAAGGAACCAATTCCATGTTGAAGATGTCGGCCACTTTAAGAAACGCTGGCCAAAGCTGGTAACAGATAAAGTTTATACTGTCTGGGCACAGCGTCTCATAGTAAACTGCAAGATTGACCTTTGGCGCATTCTTCTGTATCTGCCATGCATTGTATTCGCACTGTTCCTCAACCTAAAATTCAACAGCAGAGTAGTGATTCTTCAAAAGCGGCTACCCAGTCTCTGCAATAATACATTTTAAGCAAAAAATTTAAATGTACACATATATGGGCATAGCCAAAAAACAATTTAGGAGGTTTCCATTGGGAAATGGTCGTGGAGTATATAAGGGGTCAGTTTTGAAAAAGTAAGTGTTTTTTGTAATAATTAATTTTGGGGAGAGGGCTGAATCCGTAAAATCCATTTAAATACACCCATGTACACATAGTTCTCTAGCGACTGCATGACCTCAACCCAGATCTTTTTTCAGTTAATGGATCAGGTGATATCCTTTCACGAGCACAGCCCGTTGGAATGGGTGCATATATGCCATTTAAGGTCCACATGTAACCTACAGAATGTGGTACCCAAGGCCCAAAGATTTAAAAATGAAACATAGCTATAATTGGTATGTAAGCAGGCCCGTGCAAAGCTGGTACTAGGCCCAGGCCAGAAGGAAATGTAGCCCCATTAATTTCAAACTGCTCATTAAGTATTTTGGTAATGAATCAGTGTTAACTAGTCATACATAATGACATTTCAAATTTAGTCATTTGTGATTTATCCATATTTTATCTGCATTAATCTTTATGCTAAAGGATCCCTTTCCAGGCGCGGATTTAGAGGGGGCGGAGCCGGCGTACGCCCCCCTAAACCTGCAGCAAATGTTCTCAAACTAAACTGACCTAAAACTAATATAACTGCAATTTGGGAATAGGATGTTTGAAGTAGCTGGACCGGCAGAATGGAGCTCTCTTACCGGAGCTCTCTTACCTACTTAGGCCTACCTGAGTTGCTAGCAGACGTTGCCCACGTGACCAATGACTTTTGCCATGCTGATGGTATACTTCATTACTATCACGATGACCTGCCTTCGCCGGATTCGTTTCATCAAGAGTTAACGCTTTGGCAGCAGATGTGGAGAAACGCTGACAGCACACCAAGCACCCTGTCGGACACCCTGCTCTGACAGCCGCTCCTGTCGTATTATTATGTATCCAAATATTACCACAATAATTCACATTTTGCTGCTCACTTCTGTCACGGCTTGCAGTGTTGAACGAGCAAATTCTAGTCTGCGATTTGTGAAGTCGTGTTTCCGAAGTACAATGAACGAGGACAGATTTAATGCACTCATTTTATTGTTTGTCCACAAGGACATCAAGTTAGACATTGATGACATTATCAATGCCAACGCCAGAAAGCATCCAAGGAGAATGACACTGCTTAATCCACTGGCATGTGACACTTAATTATTTTTTTTTTGGATCAAGGGTTGCATGATCAAAACCGATAACTGATTTATAATCGTTTCACTGTTAACCTTCAGTGGAGACCAGTTGTTTTATATGAGAAACTATATATTTTTAAAGTTCCATAACATTTTCTATAAAAAGGATCATTATAGTTTTGTGTGATTTAATTTCATATATATATATATATATATATTTACGGGATTGGATTGGTAGTATTTACGCCCCCCTAACCAGAAATCCTGGATCCGCCCCTGCTTTCCACTTTGACTCTCTATCAGAGAGAGTAGGCCACTCAAAATCGTAGACCTGTGTCAGCTTTTGCCTTTCAAGTCTATCTCCAAGAGGTCAATTGCTGAGCTGTCGAGATGGTCGTACAGTTGATGGCTAAAAGATATAAACCCTATGCCTAGGCTACATCTTTAGATGAGATCAAAATTAATGACTTGAAGAAATCCGGTGCATGGTTTAACTGTAATGTCAGTAGTGGGGAATTAGTTTTGAAAGTTGAAACAGGATGTTATCTAAGTAGCCTACTGTCCAAAGTGACTAATTTAAAGCATTCAAATCGCCTTTTGCCAATTATTGGCAAACTCGATCGTTCTGACATATCATTCCAAAGCGGTGAGGTCATTAATTTACAGAATGGACATCGAACGCATTCATTTCCGTTAATTAAATCTCACTGAATACATAAATAGGCCTAATTAAGTGAATTGCATAGACCTGGCAGAGTGAGTGCTATATAATTACCTGGCAGGCACGGGCTATTTCTCTCGAACTGCACCAGACACTGGGAGGAAAATTGCACTGACGACTGGATTGAACGAGTAGCCAGCAAAGACAGAACGCAGCAGACAATAACGCCCCTTTTCCAAGCACGGAATTCATCGTCCTTTGTCTTCACTCGAACCCTGTCTAACATAAATCTCTTATAATATAACCCCGGTCCCTGTACAGCGATTTGATAAACACTGAAATTGCACGTGACAGAGATTTCAAGATTTGGTTCGCACATGATCACGGCGAGCAACGAGTAAATACAACCTAGTTGAGTACGAAAAACCGCCAGTTAAATCTAAAACGCTAACATTTGCGTAGGGCCGTAGGCCTATCTGCAGTTCCTATTACATTCACAGTTTTTTTAATCAAAAAGCAACTGGCAACTCACTTGTTCGGAGGTGTTCAACTTCAAATCGTCAAGGAAGCTGCACCCTACCACCCTTGCGAACGTACTTAAAGTCCGACTGTGCAGCTCTGATCAAACGTTTGTTGCTAATGACGAGGTCTCTGAACTCTGTACAGGCTACAGCTGCATTTTATGTTAAAGAAGATGCTCAATTCACTGCATATTGATGTAAGCTCGATACGCTGTTTTCACGTGGCACTTCATCGTCCACATTAGGCTACCTGCGTCTGAACCTTCGTCAGAATCGTAGCGCTCTTCGGTCACTGAATTTGACGCTGAGCTAGCAGTAGTCATGGCGCGACTGTACGCTGTTGACTACAGTAGTAGGCCTACTTAAAGTAAATAGGCTTAAATAGGCTTCAAATTTTATATGCCTATGCACTAGAAATTTGATATAGCCTACCGGTATACAGTAGGCCTACTACAAACTCTAGAACCATGAGCTGTATGCCAGGCCGGGTGTGTCCCAATCATCCCAATGTGATGATGGATATGCCTCGGATGGGGTATCATATCTAGGATGAGCCTGGATGACTCATTGACTGAAAGCGAGAGAGAGAGAGAGAGAGAGAGAGAGAGAGAGAGAGAGAGAGAGAGAGAGAGAGAGAGAGAGAGAGAGAGAGAGAGAGAGAGAGAGTCTGTCGATGCTGTATGTCTACCCATGGTCTACCCATGGACTTCTTGATTAATAATATCCAGATGTTCATGGTCTACCCCATCCAGCCCCTCCGTACTTACATACCTTACAAAGGTTAAGATAGAGAGAACAGCAATACTTGGGGATGCACATTATTGGTGTTAAGAAATGAACTAAACCTCGGTCATGCCAGGCCTGTCGCCGGTTCAGGCTCGTTCTGGCAGCCCACAATGACGGGCGGGTCTTTATTACCGGACACCGCCATGTCCGGTAACGTCTGAAATTTCTGACCAGACAAATTATCTAAATACCGGACTGTCCGGTTCATAAACCGGACACCTGAGTAGTTTCTTGAAGGGGCGCTATATAAATGCTCTGAATGAATGAATGAATGAACCTGGCAACCCTAATTATATAGTTGTTGTATTATAATGTCGTACGGTCGTACGCGCACCTTTGCTATTTCAATTTGTTTTTTAACAATTTTTATAAAACCTTAAGATAGTTTAGGGGCCCGTGACTGCTCTGCCTAGGGGCCCAGAATTTCTGTCGTCAGCCCTGCGTATATGGAACAGACAATATCTTGCTGACGCTCATAAATAATATGCTACCCATTGCAATTGTTCTAAATTTCGGGATACGATCGGTCAACTTAATAATTTATGTCGATGGTTCTGATTTGCGCGGGGCAAAGTTTTTAAACCAGGATATAATATGTAGGCTAGGCCTATGTAAGTTTATGTGAGGTTTGGCCCGTTTCAAATTCTACCGAAGTGTGCTTGGCCTTTGGAGTACTCAGTACGCCTATTATAGTGGAGTTCGTAGAACAGTTCCCAGTACAGCGAATTAATTAAACGCGTAAATGTTACTAGATAGCAAGTTCCGGAAATTCAAGCATACGGCAGCCGCGGGAAAGAGGTCTGGTGCCTGCACGGTGCATGGGTGGTCCAACTAACAAGAATACAGCGTCTGGTTTTATAGAGATAATCTGCCATGGACTAGGAACCGAACCAGATCGCATTGATTTCACTCAGCACCTGTGAGTAATCAGCTTGTTGCAACTGGTTATTGTTCAAGCACGCTTGCTGTACTTAAATGCGTTACACGTGCAGAACGGTGGTTAGAGCGCTCGGCCTGTAACGCGAAGAGTACGAGTTCGATTCTCGTCCGAAGCAGTTACTGTGTAGCCTACTAGTGTGTAGCCTAGGGACCTTCATCAATTCCTCTACACACAATTGCTCAGCGCCATCGATGCTGTCGTATGGTCGTATGCAATTCTGAGCTTTGGAAGGAGGGTAGTATCAAATATAGTTGTATTGTAAGCCTATTGTATAAAAATTTGAATTTTTTGAATTTGTTTAATTGCACAGAACAGGATTTAGGTTACAATCATTAAACAGCAAGTACAGTGCAACAGAAACCAAGAAAGCTAATAGCTTATACTAAACTTGATCATTATTCATAAATGCATTTTATACTTAATTAGGACTTAAATAATAGTAATGATAATTACAATAATAATATCAATAACAGCAGTACAGCATCACAATACTATCAATTTCAATAATGACTTAGTAATAAAATTAATATAAATTAGAAGATTGGTAGGCCTAAGTAGTACTAACATATCAAATGAAGAGTATGGTATAGTTAAAGAACGTGAGCAGATACAGGCATTTTGACCAAATAGCTACACAACAACATTAGAATAATTATTTGAAAAACAATACATTCTCAGTTTTTTTCTTGAAAGTGTACTTTAAGTGCATTGTCGCTTAGTGATATTGCAATGGATTTTAAACGTTTTGATGATGCCATTTAAATCTCTATATACTAAGTATGCTGGCAAATCTGCATCAATTAGGTAGGCTACCAGTAAAATTGTGTTTATATTGTCAAATAAAGTTCAGCTGAACAAATTCGAATACTAAGGCTTACACAGTGTAGGCTCCCTATACAAAAATTCCTTTTGTTGACGCAAGTTAAATGATGCCTTAAAAGTTCAAACCATATTAGTTGTTCAGTTATAGAGAAGCACAGATTCAAAGTGACGTCACTTGCACTGCACGTCTTTAAAAGAAACTTCCAAGACGATTTTACATGAAAAAATATTACTAAAAATTGCTGAAGAAGAATTCTGCACTTTTCAAATCACTGCGTGCAGAATATTGTATTTACCTGTGTTTAGCCTACAATGCAATATCTGATAGGCACAATAGAAAGAAATAACTTAACTGATACACAAGAATTGTTAGACATTTCAATATAGCTCACAAAGTATTAATGTCTATAACAAAGCTGTTACAAATTGTTTTGAAAAGTTCAAATTGTAATTGCTATTCTAACTTATATCGCATCGGTGTCTAATGTACAAGGCATGAACTGATGGTGCCCAAAACCAAGCCGTAATCAGGTCAATATCGAGAACGGCAGTCCTTAAGACAGCCTAAGGAAGATCATTCCGTGAGACAGAATGGCAGCCAATGAAGGATAAGCAATTTGGAAAAGGTAAGCCATGTTGCATATTATATCAAATCTCCAAACAACAAGACCAAATCCAATTTTAGTATCTTAGACATATTTGCAAAATGTCAATCTTGTCGACTTCTATGGGTTAGGCCCTAATAAATCTGTGTTGAAAACACGATTTTCATACAAGAAGATAGGGTAGGGTGGGGGAAGATGGACACCGGGGTCAGACTTCTATGGGTTACTAAATCCGTGCATGATTTTCATACAAGATACACTTCAGACAGCAGTAAATATAAAAATATCCAGGAAATATAAAGAACACTTTAAAGGTCGTCTTTCTGGCAGCTACGTAGAGTCTTCGTTTGACGGCAGGCGTCAGGCTTGGGCCCCTGTTGAAGAGAAACAAGAGCCGTGGTGTTACATGACAAAACTAAAGTATGATAGTCAAACTGCCAAACACAAAGGAAATTTAAACAGAGTACGTTAAAACCTCCATCATAGCTCACTCTCTGCCACTACCGAATATCAATCGTCCATTAATTTTGCTCCTCCTGTTTGATCAGCACGACAATGAATATCTATCTATCTATCATCTATCTATCTATCTATCAGGTAGAACTCGTTTTAGAGCTGCACGAGTCAGCATGACGACTGCAAGTAAGCAATTTAAAAATTGTATACATGACTTAAATATAATAAACTGTATGCCAAACCAGAGAACAAATCTAGATTAAGGTGTTGATGTTAAAGCAAGAAGCATTGCCCTAGGTGACCAGCTTATTTAGGTCTGTTCCTAATATCAGCCAAATTCCAGCTGAAAAGATGGTATTCATTTTGGAATTTCACTATTCACTCAGAGCATTTATATAGTGACTCGCCAAATGACCTGCTCAGGGTAGCTACCATGTTTCTCTCCTCATTTAGGCCTATAAATTGCCAAATACAATACAATACATTTCAAACTTTCTGCTGGGTAATATCAGCTTGACTAGTTATTGATAACAATTAACCAACCTTGACATTAGTACAGTTTATTATGGCATGACTAACAGCTATAAAAGTTATGCTTTAATATGACATGACTGCAGTTGTAAGTAAATTTCACTGGTGTGACCATTGAAGGGCTAGCACCTAACAACAGCGGAATGCTCAGACATATAAAGGTAGGCCCTACTGCATAAATTAAAAGAATGGTATAATTATTGCCCTATTATGAACATCTCATCAACATCATTACAACATTTGCCATAAATTTCAATGACTGACCGTGTAGGTATCGCACACTAATTTCAGCTGGTCAGACTCGGCTCTGTCTTGTATATCATCTGTGTGCATCTTGAAATATAATAAAGGAATCCTGTTAATACCAGTTTTGCTTGCATTGAATTGTACATACGCAGAGCAAGCAGATGAATTCTGAACATGTACGAAATCTTTCGTAGCGCGAAACAAGCACCCATACTGCAACTATCAACAATTCACATAGACATAGCAAGAGAAGGAGACATTTATTCCTGTTGATCTACCAAGGCTAACAAGTTGATCACCAAGGCTAACAAGGAGCATCTGAAGTATGCCTTCATCTGGTGTATGGAGGGTCATCTAAGAACGGACAAGAAAAGGTGGCATGCCAAAAAACGTAAGTCATTATTAGAACAGAACTCCACAACTTCCCCGAACTCTGGTAGTGTCGGTCCCATGCCTAGAGAAAGGAGGAGGGTGACACAAATTATCTTTACTTATGACACAGCATATTTAACGAGCAACAAATAAGAAACTTCATTAGTAAATACATGTATGCTTACTGAGGTGTGGACTCACTGGACTGTGCCTTCAGAAAACAGGGAGTAATACTGTATCGTTAGTCGACCTTTCTCTGACTAGACTCAGATCTGTGAGATTTACTACTCTGCATGCATGTCAATGGCTACCTTGCTCCAATATTCCAATGCATGTTATATGATGATTTCTAGATCCATACATACAGCTATTTTGCTTTAGTCGTACCCAAAGACAACTGTAGCCTATAAGCCATGCACAAAATGAAATGCTGGCAAAAATTTTATAAATTACTTATGGTTCATTTACAAAAACAATAAATCGAACAAGAGGCATAATTCTGTGTGTAGGCCTACCCCATTCAACGTAACCCAAGGAACAAACTCTTTCCGTGGACTGAGCTGTTCCGTCTTTACAGCCATCTCATGTTCGAGTTTGTTCCCAAGCGAGCTCGTTGTTCAACTCTTCACCGATTCATAGTCGATTCCATGCTTTTTTGCACACTAAAATAAATACGTATATTTTGAGAAACACATCACAACAGTATAAACCCAGCTTTGTGTGTGCACAATCATTCAAGTAAACCGACACAGTACATGGCCACCTCTCTAATCCAGGTCACACTTTCACTACACACCCCATTTTCTTGTTTCAGTTGTTTTTTAACTTTTTTTTTACCATAGTTTGCCTTTTTGCTTTCACGTACCAGGCACTACTGATTAACACCAAATGCAAAATTAATTAGTTTAGTATAAGAAATGCAGTTTGTATGGTGCATATATAATCTTCAAGTTAATAGCATACAGTGTATGTATAATTGTATATGCATATATGTATAATATATTATATGCAATAAATACATAAACACATCATGCACATGACTTTGTGTATGTATGTACGTATGTATGTATGTATGTATGTAGGCCTATGTATGTATGTCACAGTCAGAGGCGTAACGAAGGGGCAAGACTAGATGACTGCACCCCTTTTAATTTTCTAGTTTACTTTTAATCGTTCATATCATAGTAGCCTACTGTACGCCACTGAAAGCTAATTTTGCGCCCCTTCTGCTGCGCCTGGGAGCGGTTGCCCCCTCTCCCCGTCGTTACGCCACTGATGTATGTATGTAGGTATGTGTATGTATACAAATATAAATAAATTGTATTGTATTGTATTTGATCATTTTTAAACCGCTTCTCATAGCATAAGCCTTTCAGAAGCGCTCCCAGTCCGAGGTACCTCGACAAAAGGCAAGTTTTAAGGTGAGAGAAAGAGGTAGAGATGCTACCAGAGAGAATTGTAGACTGTAGACAAGGACGATCGAAGTTCATTCCATAGACAGGGACTTAAACAGGCAAGGGATCTAGATTGTATATTATATATATATATATATATACATATACATACATACACAGAGTGTACATATATTTGATAAAATCTGTTTGCGAGAAATAAATAGTGAAACAATCAAATTATTTGCATGGATGTTGAGGTACACTGTGCATTTATACAGTAATCAGTTATTACAGTCTCATATCAACTAAAATTCTCCATGAATATATTCACAAGTCACAACAAACTGTATCGTTGCAGTATGTATAAGGTTTTAATTTAATGAAAGGAACAATAGATGAGGTCAACCTATATAGGCCTAACGTGAGTGGCGACGAGTTCTTTCTATGGAATCTTAGGGATGAGTCCCGACTGATGACAATGAACAAAAGCATTGTCATACTTACCACTGGTGCACTGACGTTAGGTTCAAGAGCAGACATTTCCATGCAGGCGATAAATGGAAATGCTTTGCTCATGTTGCCGGCTAAATGAATGGCACAGGTCTACGTTGAAAAAAGAAAATTAAGATTCTTAAATTAATTAATCCCATTTAAATGAATCTGCAATCTTTATATAAAAGGTTAAAAAAAAAAATTAAGATGCCTAAATTAGCTCACACCATTTAAATGCTTCTGCAACCTGTTTATAAAGATTGTGAAAACTGACACCGGAAGTTACAGATATGGCCAATAAAAATGTCATAATGGCAGAGTTCAAGCAGGATAATGAGGGGTGCGCAATAGTATAGTGGTTAGTGTGCTGGACTGTCAACCGAGAGGTTGGGGTTCAAATCTCTGCCAGGGCAGAAAATTAGTTCGAGATTTCTGCTCCATCTGCACCCAGAGGCGCGTTTACCAGTAGGCGAATTAGGCGCGCGCCTAGGGCCCCCAAATCTTGAAGTGGCCCCCAAACGAATGCTTTGGAGTACTCAGTACGCCTATTATAGTGGAGTTCGTAGAACCGTTTCCAGTACAGCGAATTAATTAAATGCGTAACTGTTACTAGATAGCAAGTTCCGGAAATTCAAGCTTACGGCAGCCGCGGGAAAGAGCTCTGGTGCCTGCACGGTGCATGGGTGGTCCAACTAACAAGAATACAGCGTCTGGTTTTATAGAGATAATCTGCCATGGACTAGGAACCGAACCAGATCGCATTGATTTCACTCAGCACCTGTGAGTAAGCAGCTTGTTGCAACTGGTTATTGTTCAAGCACGCTTGCTGTACTTAAATGCGTTACACGTGCAGAACGGTGGTTAGAGCGCTCGGCCTGTAACGCGAAGAGTACGAGTTCGATTCTCGTCCGAAGCAGTTACTGTGTAGCCTACTAGTGTGTAGCCTAGGGACCTTCATCAATTCCTCTACACACAATTGCTCAGCGCCATCGATGCTGTCGTATGGTCGTATGCAATTCTGAGCTTTGGAAGGAGGGTAGTATCAAATATAGTTGTATTGTAAGCCTATTGTATAAAATTTTGAATTTTTTGAATTTGTTTAATTGCACAGAACAGGATTTAGGTTACAATCATTAAACAGCAAGTACAGTGCAACAGAAACCAAGAAAGCTAATAGCTTATACTAAACTTGATCATTATTCATAAATGTATTTTATACTTAATTAGGACTTAAATAATAGTAATGATAATTACAATAATAATATCAATAACAGCAGTAGGCTACAGCATCACAATACTATCAATTTCAATAATGACTTAGTAATAAAATTAATATAAATTAGAAGATTGGTAGGCCTAAGTAGTACTAACATATCAAATGAAGAGTATGGTATAGTTAAAGAACGTGAGCAGATACAGGCATTTTGACCAAATAGCTACACAACAACATTAGAATAATTATTTGAAAAACAATACATTCTCAGTTTTTTTCTTGAAAGTGTACTTTAAGTGCATTGTCGCTTAGTGATATTGCAATGGATTTTAAACGTTTTGATGATGCCATTTAAATCTCTATATACTAAGTATGCTGGCAAATCTGCATCAATTAAGTAGGCTACCAGTAAAATTGTGTTTATATTGTCAAATAAAGTTCAGCTGAACAAATTCGAATACTAAGGCTTACACAGTGTAGGCTCCCTATACAAAAATTCCTTTTGTTGACGCAAGTTAAATGATGCCTTAAAAGTTCAAACCATATTAGTTGTTCAGTTATAGAGAAGCACAGATTCAAAATGACGTCACTTGCACTGCACGTCTTTAAAAGAAACTTCCAAGACGATTTTACATGAAAAAATATTACTAAAAATTGCTGAAGAAGAATTCTGCACTTTTCAAATCACTGCATGCAGAATATTGTATTTACCTGTGTTTATCCTACTATGTAATATCTGATAGGCATGATAGAAGGAAATAACTTAGCTGATACACAAGAATTGTTAGACATTTCAATACAGCTCACAAAGCATTAATATCTATAACACAGCTGTTACAAATTGTTTTGAAAAGTTCAAATTGTAATTGCTATTCTAACTTATATCGCATTGGTGTCTAATGCACAAGGCATGAAGTGATGGCGCCCAAAACCAAGCCGTAGCCTAATCAGGTCAATATCGAGAACGGCAGTCCTTAAGACAGCTTATAAGGGAGATCATTCCGTGAGACAGAATGGCAGCCAATGAAGGTTACGCAATTTGGAAAAGGTAAGCCATATTACAGATTATCTAAAATCTCCAAGCAACAAGACCAAAACCAATTTTAGCCTGTTACACATATTATTTGCAAAAATGTCAATCTTGTCGACTTCTATGGGTTAATAAATCCGTGTTGAAAGCATGATTTTCATACAAGATACACTTCAGACAGCAGTAAATATAAAAATATCCAGGAAATATAAAGAACACTTTAAAGGTCGTCTTTCTGGCAGCTACGTAGAGTCTTCGTTTGACGGCAGGCGTCAGGCTTGGGCCCCTGTTGAAGAGAAACAAGAGCCGTGGTGTTACTGTGAATATTTTCTAAAAATATTCCCTGAGTATTGCCATCATCATCACTGCTGCCAAAACCGACGCCCAGTCGCAGCAAAACACAGCTGTGGGTGCGAGGCCGCTGATTGGCTGGAGCGACCCGTCTGCAGGCTGCAACCGACGGAGCGTCCTATAAAATAACTGTCCAACGACCGCAATTTGCGCAATCCTGAGAAATCTTAAACGTGGAAGTCCTGTCGGATTAGCAGGTGATTTCAACGTCGAAAAGAAAAAGGATTCTGTTGCCCGTGGATATACCGATTAGCCACGTAAAAGTCGGCCGTGTATCGTGAAACGAGCTAGTGAGAGCGTATCGTTTGATGTCGAATGCGACGAGTGTAAAGCGAGTGAAATTCTTCGACGTAAAACCGAGAACGGTGTAATTAGAGATTCGCCTAGGTTTGGACGTGGAAGACTGGATATAATTGTGTCTGTGGAATATTCGACTGGTTGTGTAAATCGTCGAATGTATATATACCGTAAAGCGATAGCAAGCGACTGATGTGTCTGATCGGGAGGCATCGTAGGTAAAGAAAGGAAAGAATTGTACGTGGTGTAGTTTAGATTCGTGAATATCGAAATCTGTTCGAATGGAGGATATAATTCATATCTACAAAAGACGGATCTGAATTCTGTGCGCAAATGCCGAAAGTTCGATAAAGAAAAGTGCAAGACTGGAATATAAGTGTCTGTCTATTGTGAATCTGCCTCAGCTGAGTTCAGGCGACGCGTTACGACGGGAAACTTACAACGGATTTTCCCTCGATCACTTCTACCGCTGTGAGCCGAGCATTCTCGGCCAACGCCCAGACTGCGACCGCCTTCCGCTGCCTAACCCGCCCAAGTCTGAGGGGACCCATGAATGTTAAGTAGATCTGAATAATCAATTGGCTGCATAAAATTATTTCTATAGGATAAACATAAAAGATAAACATAAACCTAATTAGTATTCAAAATCTAGAGACAGAATTCGTATAGCTGTAATCTGACTTAGTTTAAGATATCTAAAATCATCAGTATATTGTCAATGCTTTAATAATATAATCTAAAAATCATGTCTCGTCTGTCTCCGTCTATGGAGGGTTTATTTGAAGAAGAAGAAGAAGGAACTATGCAAAGTAAGGGTCAGGAAAGGTTGCCCAAGGACTTACCATTATCGGGGTTAGATTTGATTCTAAGTAGGATGGAGCAGAGCTTTGGGGAAGTGTCGACTCGACTTACAGATATGTCGAAAGGGCAGAATGACTTAAATAAAGGACAGACAGAGTTGAGTAGAGGTCAGAGAGATTTGACGATGAAACTACGTGATATGTTAACCGGACAACAGGACTTGACAGATGGATTAACCGACTTGACGAGACGAGTAAATGAACTAACAGAAAAGCAAGAGGACATGAGAAAAAGGCAGAATAAGGCTGAGGATATTATCGGTTCGGTGATTTACACCCAATCTGACAGTAACGATAGCGTTAACCGTCTCATTGAGGCTATACAGAGGAGGGAAGAAGTGGAAATAGGTGAGGGAGATAGAGACCGGAGTTCGAACCCATATCGATCGAAAGTATCGGTATCTGACCACCAATCAGGAGCACCCCCGTATGCACTTACCACTAACACCTCGGGGATAAATGATGGACAGGAAGATGGACAGGGATGGGAAGCCAGTGCAGCTCAGCCTGCGGTAAGGGTTAGCAAACGACTGCAGGGTAAGAGTCGTCCAGATTACCTTGCACTGCACAATGCAGGATTTCCTTTGCATGTACCCTCCTCTTTTGAAAGGGAATTGCCAGACCCTGGGTCATCTTCCAACCATCACGTGACCGGTCCAGATGGGGTTGCAGTAACTCGGGTAACTCAACAGAGCGGAGTAGCGCCCGACCTGGCTCGAGTGAACCAACTGCCCACTGAAGGTGGACAGCATTCCCTGGCGCATGGAAGCCAGAGCCCCTCACCGATGGCGGGCGCCAGAGGAGAAAGCCTGTCTACCTCTCAGTGGGAAAACACACTAAGTTTTGGGGTAAGCCGAGGTCGAGACCGACAAGGCGACCCATCCGGCACCCAAGCTTACAATGGCGGCGTAGGATGGGATAAAGCTTACAATGGCGACAGGATGATGGATAATAATGAACGAGAACGATGGAATGATAGAATGTTTAATGATGAAAATGAAGAAGTAGGTACAAGTCATTTCCGACCGATAGAAATAAGTAGGCCTACAAATAATAATGACAGAAACGGCGAAATACTGTTACAGCATGAAGCCGTACGTAATAACGAGAAGGAAATGGAAAGAAGACATGATCCACACGGTCATGCAAATATTGAAAATGAGAGAGAAAGAATGAATTTAAATGAAAATAGAAATACACAGCCGATTTCAAATGTATGGGTTGAGAGGGGCCCACAAAACAGAAATAATGAAATAATGTCCACTGCATTCACTAGAGGACACTACGTGATTAACGATGGCGCTGTGCAGAACGATTCTCTGGCATTTGTCAATAGAACTGATATGAATATGCAAAGAGTTTCAAATGATCAGTTACGGGAATCAAGAAACATAATGGTGAATGCAAATTTAAATCATGAGGGTGGCCCACGGGTTAATATTAATAATAATACGCTGCAAGAATCTGCTGGACTGATGCCTCCACTGGATTTTACGAGAACTGCCAATCACAGCCGATTACCGATCACGCATCGCGAGAGTCTGCAGCAGATGACGTACTCTTCGTTGCCTT
This sequence comes from Aporrectodea caliginosa, assembly GCA_020284085.1. Classification (NCBI taxonomy): domain Eukaryota; kingdom Metazoa; phylum Annelida; class Clitellata; order Crassiclitellata; family Lumbricidae; genus Aporrectodea; species Aporrectodea caliginosa. The sequence goes on from JACEVL010000822.1 coordinate 176,933, forward strand.
CGCGTTACGTTACATCAGGACTGGATTATTCTCGTAACCAAGAATTTCTGAACAGTCGCTCCTACGTTCCTTCTGTTACCGCTACGATCAGTCACAGCGTTCGACAGAATGCACTGCCGATGTACTGTCACGCTGATGTACTGGGTTCGACGCCAGAACGCGCTGGGATACCGCCATATTCTGCCGAACGATTTCTGCCTGTCTGGTCTAACACGAGAGATGGAGAGTGGATACCCTGTGTTAGAACGAACGCAGAACCGCCTCCACAGATGTACGCCGTCGTCCCCAAAACGTCGACCGCTACGCAAACCGTCGTGTCTGACTTACTTACTAACTCTGTTGAACCGCCGACAACGCTGAGAGGAAATAACGCTCCCGCTTCTGTTTCAGTGTCACAGAACAGTAAAGGACGACAAATTAAACTGGATTCGTATTCTGGAAAAACACCGTTGGGCATTTTTCTGAAAAAGTTTGCTATATGTAAACAACAGAATTTTTGGAGTGATTCAGAGGCTGTTAATTATTTGACGTGCGCTCTTACTGACGAGGCGAGTCATTTGATCTGTGAAGGTGAACCTGATGAAATTCTGACTTCAGATGAGCTGATACAGAAATTGAAACTGCGTTTCGGAACAGAAGAGGAGAAAATTCTTTATCAGACTCAACTTTTCACCCGCAAACAGCGCGACCGTGAATCGTTAGGTGAGTTAGTAACAGATATAACGCGCCTAACAAATATGGCTTTCCCAGGTAAACAAACAGACCACCGAGAAGCTGTGGCGACGAAAGTTTTCTTGGATGCACTTTCTGACCGGTCTCTTGCAATACGCATTCTTGACAAAGAGCCCTGTAATCTTCAACAAGCCTACAAATATGCTCTTAGAATTCAAAGTTACGGACTATCAGAGGCAGAACAAAATAAAGATCAGCATAGAGCGTCGGGTAGAATAAAAACAATAAAAGAAACGACTTCAAACAGTGATAGTCAACAAATGGATAAACGAATGAACGCGCTAGAAAAGAGCCTGCAGCAACTACTCCGCAACCGAACGAATGACGTCACCGCAGTGCGACCTCTTGGAAATACATACTCCCCGCCTTTGCACCGCAACCCAAATTCACAACAACGGAACCAAAACAATAACAATAACAATGGAAGGCAGTACGATCAACGTCGCTGTTGGAATTGTAATCAGGACTCCCACCTACGGAACCAATGTCCATTCCCAAGAGAACAATATCAGGCCTATAATCAACAAAGAGACTTTTCTGGTAATTTTGGTCCAAACGTTGCCGAAACGCGAGCAGTACGATTCATCCCTGGAGTGTCGAGTGCCTATGTGAAAGTACGGATGAACGGTCGGGATACTTTCGGCCTCCTGGATACAGGTTCAGAGAGGACAATTTGTGCAACGAAGCTAGTCCGTGCCGAGGACATTCGCCCGTCGAACCAAACCGTGATTGCAGCAAACCATAGTGAAATTGAAATCGATGGACAAACCACTCTTCGTGTACAACTGAACGGCAAAACGTACAATGTACCCGCTCTACTGTCTTCACAAATGGATGAATTAATATTCGGTTACCAATTTATGAAGCAACAGAACATGGTTTGGCCCGTAAACGAAAACTGGATTGAATTAGATGGCCAGCGAACGCCGATTCACTTTCTGAATCACGCCTCACGCTGCCATCGAGTCACGCCAACAAGGAAGGTAGCTGCCTGCACAAACCGACGCAACGTAACGACCAATCGAGCACAACTGGTAACTCAGCCCAGGATGGTACTGAACACTGGATCACCGATATCAGGTGAAATGCTTCCAGAAAGAAACAGAGCTTTGACGCTTCGTTCCCCGAATCCGACGATGAGACCGAAGAGAAGTGTGAAATGGGAGTTCGCAGAAGCGACATCTATTGAACGCGCAGCAGAAGAAGGACGAACGGCGAGTTGGCCAAACATTCGCCAGATGTCGCTGGATGACGATGGAGAGACTGGGATAAAAACACTCTGGAAATCAGATGCAGAAGATGATCCAGACGAATATGGAGAGGAAGTACGGACGAGCCCGACGAGGCATCGTTCAGCCTTCGCTTCGAACGAATGGGACCCTGGTGTTACAGACGTTCTGCAGACTGACGAGGAGACAGAGATGGAAACGCCTGTGAAACAAGTGCTTGGACGACAACCGCCAGCCTTGCAGTCCGATACAGACGAACCGAGAGAATGGAGACGTGATGGGTTCCAATCAACCTGTCAACCGCAATTCCGCCGAGAGTTTTTCAACGATCCGTGGACGCTCCAAGGAGACGTAGAAGGCCTGATGGATGACCCTTCGCCCTTCCTAGAAGACGAAGATGACGAGGATGTGCCGAGGACGTCACGACCCAAGCGTGAACTTCGCTTGCCTGTACGCTTCCGTGACGCCGAGTGAACCTGAAAGGAACAGACTCTATTCTGGATTTAGTAGTCTCGAGAAAGACCAACCAATTATTAATTGTTGTGTTCTCTTGTAGAGTTAAATGCTTACTGTAGAATGTAGTGACATTTTCGTAGTATTATGTTTAGTCAAATGAATGCTAATTTAGAAGCAATGTCGAATGACATTAGATTAAAACGTGCTTATGTAGACATTAAGTAGAATTGTTTAAAAGCATTGCAGCCAGTTAAATAAGCGACCGATTATAGCGAATAAGATGCCACGTCATAAGTAAGTGAGACGCGCCATCATATTCAGATATGCCTTCAAGAGTAGGCCTATCTTCAGTTGGTCGAGGTGAATGTGAATATTTTCTAAAAATATTCCCTGAGTATTGCCATCATCATCACTGCTGCCAAAACCGACGCCCAGTCGCAGCAAAACACAGCTGTGGGTGCGAGGCCGCTGATTGGCTGGAGCGACCCGTCTGCAGGCTGCAACCGACGGAGCGTCCTATAAAATAACTGTCCAACGACCGCAATTTGCGCAATCCTGAGAAATCTTAAACGTGGAAGTCCTGTCGGATTAGCAGGTGATTTCAACGTCGAAAAGAAAAAGGATTCTGTTGCCCGTGGATATACCGATTAGCCACGTAAAAGTCGGCCGTGTATCGTGAAACGAGCTAGTGAGAGCGTATCGTTTGATGTCGAATGCGACGAGTGTAAAGCGAGTGAAATTCTTCGACGTAAAACCGAGAACGGTGTAATTAGAGATTCGCCTAGGTTTGGACGTGGAAGACTGGATATAATTGTGTCTGTGGAATATTCGACTGGTTGTGTAAATCGTCGAATGTATATATACCGTAAAGCGATAGCAAGCGACTGATGTGTCTGATCGGGAGGCATCGTAGGTAAAGAAAGGAAAGAATTGTACGTGGTGTAGTTTAGATTCGTGAATATCGAAATCTGTTCGAATGGAGGATATAATTCATATCTACAAAAGACGGATCTGAATTCTGTGCGCAAATGCCGAAAGTTCGATAAAGAAAAGTGCAAGACTGGAATATAAGTGTCTGTCTATTGTGAATCTGCCTCAGCTGAGTTCAGGCGACGCGTTACGACGGGAAACTTACAACGGATTTTCCCTCGATCACTTCTACCGCTGTGAGCCGAGCATTCTCGGCCAACGCCCAGACTGCGACCGCCTTCCGCTGCCTAACCCGCCCAAGTCTGAGGGGACCCATGAATGTTAAGTAGATCTGAATAATCAATTGGCTGCATAAAATTATTTCTATAGGATAAACATAAAAGATAAATATAAACCTAATTAGTATTCAAAATCTAGAGACAGAATTCGTATAGCTGTAATCTGACTTAGTTTAAGATATCTAAAATCATCAGTATATTGTCAATGCTTTAATAATATAATCTAAAAATCATGTCTCGTCTGTCTCCGTCTATGGAGGGTTTATTTGAAGAAGAAGAAGAAGGAACTATGCAAAGTAAGGGTCAGGAAAGGTTGCCCAAGGACTTACCATTATCGGGGTTAGATTTGATTCTAAGTAGGATGGAGCAGAGCTTTGGGGAAGTGTCGACTCGACTTACAGATATGTCGAAAGGGCAGAATGACTTAAATAAAGGACAGACAGAGTTGAGTAGAGGTCAGAGAGATTTGACGATGAAACTACGTGATATGTTAACCGGACAACAGGACTTGACAGATGGATTAACCGACTTGACGAGACGAGTAAATGAACTAACAGAAAAGCAAGAGGACATGAGAAAAAGGCAGAATAAGGCTGAGGATATTATCGGTTCGGTGATTTACACCCAATCTGACAGTAACGATAGCGTTAACCGTCTCATTGAGGCTATACAGAGGAGGGAAGAAGTGGAAATAGGTGAGGGAGATAGAGACCGGAGTTCGAACCCATATCGATCGAAAGTATCGGTATCTGACCACCAATCAGGAGCACCCCCGTATGCACTTACCACTAACACCTCGGGGATAAATGATGGACAGGAAGATGGACAGGGATGGGAAGCCAGTGCAGCTCAGCCTGCGGTAAGGGTTAGCAAACGACTGCAGGGTAAGAGTCGTCCAGATTACCTTGCACTGCACAATGCAGGATTTCCTTTGCATGTACCCTCCTCTTTTGAAAGGGAATTGCCAGACCCTGGGTCATCTTCCAACCATCACGTGACCGGTCCAGATGGGGTTGCAGTAACTCGGGTAACTCAACAGAGCGGAGTAGCGCCCGACCTGGCTCGAGTGAACCAACTGCCCACTGAAGGTGGACAGCATTCCCTGGCGCATGGAAGCCAGAGCCCCTCACCGATGGCGGGCGCCAGAGGAGAAAGCCTGTCTACCTCTCAGTGGGAAAACACACTAAGTTTTGGGGTAAGCCGAGGTCGAGACCGACAAGGCGACCCATCCGGCTCCCAAGCTTACATTACATGACAAAACTAAAGTATGATAGTCAAACTGATAAACACAAAGGACACTTAAACAGAGTATAAAAATTAGACTCGTTAAAACCTCCATGATAATCAGATAGAATTCGTTTTATAGCTGCACGACTGCAAGTGGGCAATTTCAAAATTTCATACATGACTTAAATATAATAAACTGTATGCCAAACCAGAGAACAAATCTAGAATAAGTCATTGGTGTTAAAACAAGAAGCATTGCCCTAGGTGACCAGCTTATTTAGGTCTGTGCCTAATATAAGCCAAATTCCAGCTGAAAAGATGGTATTCATTTTGGAATGTCACTATTCACTCAGAGCATTTATATAGTGACTCGCCAAATGACCTGCTCAGGGTAGCTACCATGTTTCTCTCCTCATTTATAAATTGCCAAATACAATACAATACAATACATTTCAAACTTTCTGCTGGGTAATATGATTAATATCAGCTTGACTGTTATTGATAACAATTAACCAACCTTGACATTAGTACAGTTTATTATGGCATGACTAACAGCTATAAAAGTTATGCTTTAATATGACATGACTGCAGTTGTAAGTAAATTTCACTGGTGTGACCATTGAAGGGCTAGCACCTAACAACAGCGGAATGCTCAGACATATAAAGGTAGGCCCTACTGCATAAATTAAAAGAATGGTATAATTATTGCCCTATTATGAACATCTCATCAACATCATTACAACATTTGCCATAAATTTCAATGACTGACCGTGTAGGTATCGCACACTAATTTCAGCAGGTCAGACTCGGCTCTGTCTTGTATATCATCTGTGTGCATCTTGAAATATAATTAAGGATTCCTCTTAATACCAGTTTTGCTTGCATTGAATTGTACATACGCAGAGCAAGCAGATGAATTCTGAACATGTACGAAATCTTTCGTAGCGCGAAACAAGCACCCATAGGGGCCTACTGCAACTATCAACAAATCACATAGACAGAGCAAGAGAAGGAGACATTTATTCCTGTTGAACTACATCACCAAGGCTAACTTACAGTGGTTCTAACACAGACTAAACGTCTTCTGAACCACTTAAAACCCTTGTTATGTTATGTTATGTTATGTTAAGGAGCATCTGAAGTATGTTTTCAACTGGTGTATGGAAGGTCATCTAAGAACGGACAACAAAAGGTGGCATGCCAAAAAAACGTCAGTCATTATTAGTACAGAACTCCACAACTTCCCCGAACTCTGGTGTGTCGGTCCCATGCCTAGAGAAAGGAAGAGGGTAACACAAATTATCTTTACTTATGACACAGCATAATTATATTATTTAAAGAGCAACAAATAAGAAACTTCATTAGGCAGGAGAGTAGATACAACCTACGCTCTAGGCCCCATCCATTCGCCCTTCCAGCCAAAGACAATAAGAACTTTTTGTCTTGTATGATGTATAAAAACATTTATTAGTTATAACAGACAGCTGAAGTAACTAGGTAAAATTTGTTTCATAACTGCTACATCCAGGGTCCGATTTGTCAAAAAAGAAGCAGGGGGGTCGGAAAGAGTGGCGGATCCCGGATTGCTTATGTGGGGGCAAGGGTTGTTTTTGAGGGGCGCCACGTTCCAGAGTAAAAATGGTAATTAACTTTAAGTGATAGGCTAGTAGCCTATATATTTGAAATAATGGCATTATGCGCAATATTAATTTTGTACTTACTATAGACAACTAGTATATACTATGATACTGTTTGAAATTGGCGTTCATTTATGATGTTGGATCGCAAGTAATTTGTTATTATTTACAATCTGCTCAAAGTTCTTTCTCCAGTACAATTACCAGATGGCCCGAACCGGCGCCATAATTATAATAGGGCGCCGTACTGCAGTGGCCAACGTAACATGGAAGAGTAAGATACATTTTATAAAGTATCCTACTGAAAGATTAATTAGGTCAGTGATTCCCCACCTCTTTCAGAGCATGGCACCCAGGGGCGGCTAGGGGGGGCTAAGCCCTCTAACTGCGGCTCAACCCCCAAAAAAGAGGAAAATTACTGCAAATCACAGGGAGGAGGGGACAAAAACGAAGGTTTTTGGAGCTTTAGCCCCAAAACCTGAAATCCTGACGCCGGCACTGATGGCACCCTTACTAACGGCAGATCAGCGGCACCTTTTACCTTAATTTCAAGTATTTTTCTTCAAGTGAGTTCTTTATTTTACTGATGAAAAACGTTTTTTGAATTCAACATGCGGGTTGCGATTCTTTCTACACTACTTTCAATTTTAAAAAATAATTATAGGCTTATGTTAGTAGCGATAAATTTTAAAACTTTTCACATAAAAAGCTGCATAAATGCTATGGTTCTACCTTTCTGACATCCAACCTTGAGCAGGTTCACGGGGCCCTTTGGTGCCGCGAAACTCAGGTTGGGAAACACTAGCTTATAATTAGTCATTATCACTTGTCAGTTGTCTGAGACAGTTCCAATGCAAGTGATTCGATCAGTGGCGTGGCTAGGTAGGTATTTTGGCACCCGTGGCGAATAACGGTAATTAAGCGCTCACAATACAAATTTCGAATTTTACCGAAACACAGAGTTAGTCAAACGCTATATTGAATATTATTCGATGATATGAATATGTGGCTCTTACCAGACTCAAAACTTTTCTATCCTTGATATCTGCAAAGTCTTTGAGAACTTCAGCAAAATTAATAGAAGAGCTACTTCACTCTGGCTGATGACACTGCTGTGGCATAATTGGGTTCAATACCTTGTTCATCTTAAATTGCTGAGCAATCAGTGCCATTAAAATAACTGCCATTAAACTCCATGGAACTTGTTGCAGCTGACGCTCGTTTCTCCGAGAATTTCTTAAATCTAGCTCCGTTCAGTTTATGTTGCTTAATTTTCGATAAAGGCAAGTGATGCGCAGACAGTTTTATAAACAACAAATACAAATCAAACTGGAATTTCGAATAGACAACGTACAGACTGATATTCCACGACTTATGACTCAGCGGTTCTGGCCTCAGGGGAAGGGGAAGGTCAGCCGGGCGTCTACCAAGAGCCATTGGTTAGGATTAAGGTTAGGAAGGCTTGAAGCGTGGACTCCGGCTTTTACACCCGGTCTCCTCGCCTGAAGCATACTAATGGAACCTGATCCATTGGGCCTGAAAACTGTACCGGGTATAGAAATCTTGTTGAAAGATAACTTTCGTCTTCCTTAGGCTCCTGAACCAAAAGCAGATGGTGCTTTGATGCGACACACATATATCAAACTGCAGGACAGAGAGACAGAGGAAAAGGAGGAGAGTGGTCGAGTAGACAGAAGAAACATTACTAGCCTACAGTAACTAAAGACAAAGGTGACCATTATATATATATATATATATATATATATATATATATATCGATGCGTGGGTTTTCAGAGAGAGAGAGAGAGAGAGAGAGAGAGAGAGAGAGAGAGAGAGAGAGTAGGAGAGAGGGAGGTAGAATCTGGGTCAGGCCGATTGGTCATAATGGAGTCATTTGGTGTAGGACTGTAGGTAATGAAAGTGAGGGGGTCAAGCCGACCCCCTCGGGGGTCGGCCAAAGGCTAGAAGCAAGGGGGTCAATAAGAAGAAGCAAGGGGGTCCAACCCCCCTGACGTAACCAGGTCTTCCATAAAATTACGCAGTTTTGAAGAACTCTGAGGGGAGGGGTCTGGGGAGGGGGCTGTGCCCTCTCCCCAGGGTAAGAAAAATTTTCATTTAGGGGTTTGTAATGGTGCATTTTGGAGACCAACTTTTGATTCAAAGTAATAACATTTTACATAAGTTCTTTGGAAAATTATAATTATAATTTCATAATTTGATTTTTAAACTGGGTTCAGCTGCAAAGTCCCAGCAACCAACGTAGACTAGAAACAGACAGACTCATCAAAGCAATTAACTAAAGCATAAGAAAATAAATTTATTTGTTGGTTTGTAATGGTCCATTTTGGAGACAATCTTTTTGGTTAAAAGTAATAACATTTTACATCAGCTCTTTGGCAAATTATGATTCATTCATTCATTACAGAGATTTTACATAGCGCCCCTTCAAGATTATCTACTTAGGAGCGCACCCGACCCAACTCAGAAGTCCGAACTGTCTTGAAGTTAGAATAGAACGTGATCTGAAGGGCTCTCGGCATTAGGCGTAGTGCCAAAGGAAGCCCATTCCAGATTGCAGGCCAGCCACAGAAAAAGCACGGCGCTGCAGAATAGAAGTCCGCGACCAGGAGACAAGAACCTCAGCCTGCCTAGAAGAGCAAGGAGAACCACGGTGCTGGATGCTGAGGGTGTTGCTCCTGTAGATAAACAGAGACCACATCAGCGCCAGACCAAGGAAGAGATCCGGTAAGCGATCCACTGTGGGAAAGGAAGCCAATGCAAGACATCCCGCATATAGTCAGTAACATGGCGGAATCTTGGGATGCAACCAATATAGCGTGCCGCCGAGCGTAAGACCCGAACCAAGCACCCAACCCGAGTCGCCGGAAAACCCACGCAGAGGGCGCTGCAACAATCAAGACGGGAAACAACAAAGAAGTGGATAAGCATTAAGGCAGCATTAAAGGTTAAGGAACGGAAGACCTCTCTAAGCTGACGCAGCTGCCAGCAGGCTGATATGCCGTGTGAACGTTAGTTCTTGGTCTAATCATGTGACACCAAGGTCCCGGACAAAGGATGAGAATGCAATGGCGTACGGAGCTGAAATGCCGCCCGGGGCGACGGCCCAAAATACTGCCCTTGGCCACTTAATTTTGGATATGTTATTTTCTCTAAGAGATTGCAGTTTTCATGACGATCGTCGATCTCATTACATAAACGCCTATAATTTTATTTTATAAAGTTGATAGCCTGCCTGGATTTATCAATTAATTAATTTCTTTGCCACTGTGAGAAAGTAATCTGCGGGAACTCCTGGGCAAGGGCCTCCAAATTAATTTTGGCGAGCTGCTGGCGCGTGCCAAGCCAAATGAACTGGGTCTTAGATGAGTTTAGCCGCAGGCGATTGGAGGACATCCTGGCCTCGAGAGCCTCCATTGCCCGGTTCATGGCCCGGGCTTCGGTAATGGCTGCTGACGCAGGACAGTGCAAAAACGCCTGCAGGTCACCGCATAAGATTGGTTCAGCACAGAGCAAGGCTCAGCAAGAGGCCAGGAAAGGACCAGTATCAGCAGTATAAAGAATATAATTAGAGAAGAGGGCCCAGCACAGATTCCTGGGGCAGGCCAAACGGGACAGGAACACATGGAGTCCTAGTAGGCACGTAGACCGCAGAGAAGGAACGGTGATGGAGGTAGGAAACAATCCAGTCAAGAAAGTTACCAGAAAGGCCAAACGAGGTAGATAGGCGCCTAAGAATGATATCGTGATCGACGGTGTCAAACGCCGTGCTGACAGCAAATAATGCTAAGAGGATGACCTGTGACCTATCAATAGCCCCATAGATATCACAGAGGAGGCGAACTAACAGGGTCTTCGTGGAGTGGCCCTTACGAAAACCAGAATGAAAAGTCGGCAGCAAATTGTCCTTATCAAGATACCTTAACATATACAGAAACCAACTTCATAAAGCTGCTGCTTTACGAGTGTCGCAATAGTTTCGCCAGTGGTGTCAAGCGTTGGGAAAACTTGGGATGACAGTTAGGCCCTATAAATTGTTCTTTGCCACATGCTGAGAACCGGGTTGTTCACGCTATCAACATATCGTATAAGCTGACCGATATCTGTTCTGTGCTCGCATCAAACAATAAAGTGTACAACCTAGCCGCACGACATTCTGTCACAATAATGTCTCAAACTCACAGGCCACACAGGTGGATCAGCTGATTTTTTAATCAACGCACTTATGTACTGGGTTTTGCGTGGACCAGATGACATTAGCTTACGATGATTTAATCTATAGTGTCGGTCTGTGATCAAAATTTCAGAAGTGCCACGAAATTTGCAGAGTCTTCACTATGTCGGCGAAGGGAAATGTTTTACTGACTGTACAGTAATAAAGTCTGCACATTAGAAATTCAACGAATAATAGTAATCTAGAATGTCAAAAAGTAATCTAAACGGTTAAAAATTTTTGAGAGCTGCTAAAATCTTTACGCAGTTGCGTAATTGCGTAATGCTAGTTACGCGCCTGGTCCAACCCCCTGACCCCCCTGGCAAATCGGACCCTGCTACATCCAGAACAATTATTGTCACTTGTTGCGTTCTGACAACAATCTTTGATTGAATAAACGAAAATACATACATACATACATAGTAAATACATGTATGCTTAGGGCCTATTGAGATGTGGACTGTGCCTTCCTCACAGACAGTAATTATTATTATTATTATTATTATTATTATTATTATTATTATTATTATTATTATTATTATTATTATTATTATTATTACAATACTTTTATATAGCGCCCCTTCAAGACAGTCTACTGGACAGGTGCCTTCCAGAAAACAGGGAGTAATACTGTATCGTTAGTCGACCTTTCTCTGACTAGACTCAGATCTGTGAGATTTACTACTCTGCACGTGTGTCAATGGCTAACTAGCTTCAATATTCCAATGCATGTTATATGATGATTTCTAGATCCATACATACGGCTATTTTGCCTTAGTCGTACCCAAAGACAACTGTGTATATACTATAAGCCATGCACAAAATGAAATGCTGGCAAAATTTGTATAATTACTGATGGTTCATTTACAAAAATAATAAATCTAGCAAGAGGCATAATTCTGTGAGTACCCCATTCAACGTAATCCACGGAACAAACTGTTTCCGTGGACTGAGCTGTTCCGTCTTAACAGCCATCTCATGCTCGAGTTTGTTTCCAACCGAGCTAGTTGTGCAACTCTTCACCGATTCATAGTCGATTCCATGCTTTTTTGCACACTGAAATAAATACGTATATTTTGAGAAACACATCACAACAGTATAAACCCAGTTTTTTTATGTGCAAATCATGCAAGTAAAACGACACAGTACATGGCCACCTCTCTAATCCAGGTCACACTTTCATCATGCCACATTTTCTCGTTTCAGTTGTTATTTGAACTTATTTTTTTACCATAGTTTGCCTTTTTGCTTTCACGTACCAGGCACTACTGATTAACACCTATTGCAAAATTAATTAGTTTAGTATAAGAAATACAGTTTGTATGGTGCATATATATAATCTTCAAGTTAATAGCATGCAGTGTATGTATAATTGTATATGCATCTATGTATAATATATTATATGCAATAAATACATAAACACATCATGCACATGACTTTGTGTATGTATGTATGTATGTATGTATGTATGTATGTATGTATGTATGTATGTCACAGTCAGAGGCGTAATGAAGGGGCAAGACTAGATGACTGCACCCCTTTTTAATTTTCTAGTTGACTTAATCGTTCATATCATAGTAGCCTACTGTACGCCAATGAAAGCTAATTTTGCGCACCTTGTGCTGCGCCTGGCAGCGGTTGCCCCCTCTCCCCAGTCGTTACGCCACTGATGTATGTATGTAGGTATGTGTCTGTATACAAATATAAATAAATTGTATTGTATTGTATTTGATCATTTTTAAAGCGCTTCTCATAACATAAGCCTTTCAGAAGCGCTCCCAGTGCGAGGTACCTCGAGAAAAGGAAAGTGTTAAGGTGAGAGAAAGAGGTAGAGAGATGCTACCAGAGAGAATTGTAGACTGTAGAGAAGGACGATCGAAGTTCATTCCATAGAGAGGGACCTATACAGGCAAGGGATCGAGATTGTATTATATATATATATATACAAACACAGAGTGTACATATATTTAATAAAATCTGTTTGCGAGAAATAAATAGTGAAACAATCAAATTATTTGCATGGATGTTGAGGTACACTGTGCATTTATACAGTAATCAGTTATTACAGTTTCATATCAACTAAAATTCTCCATGAATATATTCACAAATCACAACAAACTGTAGCCTATCGTTGCAGTATGTACAAGGTTTTAATTTAATGAAAGGTACAATAGATGAGGTCAACCTATATAACGTGAGTGGCGACGAGTTCTTTCTATGGAATCTTAGGGATGAGTCCCGACTGATGACAATGAACAAAAACATCGTCATACTTACCACTGGTGCATTGACGTTAGGTTCAAGAGCAGACATTTCCATGCAGGCGATAAATGGAAATGCTTTGCTCA